>JAECMU010075574.1:0-14181 GCA_016106625.1 Dracogyra subfuscus
TTTTGTTGTAAAAGTAAAACATAACTTCACAAATTATTGTTGAGAACCATAAAAAAATAACTCCAATAATTATGATGATTTTCAAGAGTTTGTCATGTTACAGCAAAAATGTCCTTATAGCTTGGCCACCAGATATATATGAATACAATTTGTCAGCGAACAGTTGAGATGGAAGAGTCGATAGCGGTGTTCATTTGAAATAATGAAGTTTTATATTTCCCGTGTCAGCACCACTGCATCTCTCACCTCAATTATGTGAGCCGGGTTTGTGTGTGGCATCACCCTTCGAGACAGATGGAGATTTCATTTGTGTTAGTCTTGATTATCACATGATTAAAGCCCTGATTATGGCTCTAATCGGCTCACCCGCACTGTCTCGGAGCATTACCCGTGGCTTGTAGCAACTTCATTTTCACAACAGCCGGATAACCAAATTTGAAATCCACTTGAAAGTACACCGCTTCCGTTTGTCAGCCAATTTCCGAGTGCCTGTGTCATTGATATCCGTCTATTGGATTAATTCAAATCAAATTTCGGTCAGTGAAATTAAAATGGAGAAGACGATATCATAATTTACTGAGTGGGAGACGATGCTTTGCAGAAAGCATTGAGATCTCAACCCCCCATGGGTATAATCAGGAGTTGTCTTTGAAGCTGTTTGGTTTTCCTCAAGGGAAGTCAATATGAATGTTCTTTTTGAAGTTGACTCCTGTAACCTGTGCTTATTGATGTCTTGTTATGGAATGTCTAAAAATTACTGTATTATTTTGTTTTCTAGTAAGATGCAGGACAGTTTGTGTGTCATTATTAAGACAAATATATGTATTTTTAATTAATTATTTTCATAAATTTCTTTATTCTTTTGGGGTGTTCTTAAATGTTTAAAAAATATGTATATTTAAGAAAATCAGTTTTACATTAATTTACCAATATTAAACTATGTACATATACACCACAACTCATAACTCATATTAAATATTTAGATGGTAAGCAGAATCCATATATAAAGATTGTGTCAATTTGAAGGAAAAAAAACACCCAAAATAAATATCAAGACTTTATACTAATTTACAAGAATGCCACATTTGTATATAAAAGAACAATTTACTTTTGGCATGATATGCTTGTTATAACATCACAAACTACAAACTGAATTTATATTGTTTTAAAATGTGGAAATGAAAAGTTATAAGCACTTTGTACATGTACTTAGAAGGTGCGATTTTGGCTTAAAAACTTTTAAGTGTCATCAAGTTTTCCTGTTTGCAAATCTTTAGAGCCTGACTGTGTGTCTCCAGTAGAACAAAAGATACTAGTACACTAAATGTTTTGCATGAAATTATGGAAAAGATTGCTATTCAAGGATGTGGTTTCCCAGTATTTTGACTGTCATTTCGAAGAATTAATGTAATTTGTACACATAACTTTTACGAGCCAAGCTAGTTTTTCTGCCATAAAGACATTTTGGGGTATGGCATTATGGAATTGAATGCAACCAGTCAATGGGTTATGGGGGACTTACCCCAGAATGAACATTGGTTAAGTTTAGGATTCCGTTTAAGAAAATCACACAGTAATGATAAAGAGTAATTATGTTTGTGAAAAAGTTAACTTAATTTATTTATTTTTAAATTTGAGTATGGTGCCATACCTGTTTTACCTTTTGACAGAAACCCTACAAGCTAGAGAGTCCTATATGATCTTTTGCACACTGACTTGTCAAAAAAAAAAAAATCGGACATTTGGTCTATAGCACTAATCTGAATTTAACTCCAAGCCTAGAACTGAATCAACTATTCTCTTTCTATCAAGTCATCATCATTAATGACATTATAAATGTACTGAGGGGTGGGACGTAGCTCAGTGGTATAGCGATCGCTTGATGTGCAGTCGATCTGGGATCGATCCCCATCGGTGGGCCCATTGGGCTATTTGTCGTGACAGCCAGTGCACCACGACTGGTATATCAAAGGCCGTGGTATGTGCTATCCTGTCTATGGGATGGTGCATATAAAAGATCCTTGCTGCTAATCGGAAATAGCCCATGAAGTGGCAAAAGCGGGTTTCCTCTCTCAATATCTGTGTGGTCCTTAACCATATGTCTGACGCCATATAACCGTAAATATAATGTGTTGAGTGCGTCATTATATAAAACATTTCTTTCTTTCTTTCTTTCTTTTTTTCTTTATAAATGTACTGAAGAACAGTTTAAATTATTAAAGCTTTTGTTTGCAATAAAAACATCTTAACATTCATCTGTTTATTTTTCAGAAGTGGTCGTAAATCTCGAGACACTACTCCTCAAGGTCGAAAGGTAAAACAAATGGTCTTATTTCTTCACATATTTGGATAACTCTGTTTATTTGAAAATATACCAAACATCTTATAACTATAGTAGAATCTCATTGGGTTGAACTCGGAAGAGTCGAATACACCACGACGCTCGAACCAAAAACGAAGTCCTGAGTTGCACTTACACGATGTTTACCTAATGGTTAGGTTGAAATACCTGATGAGGTGAACACCTTCTCGAGCACCGACATGGCTTCAAAACTAATGGCATTCAACTGTATTTTGAAAATAACAAAAATTAAGGAATTGTCTCTATATTTAAACAAATATGAAACTATAGTCAAAGACCAGTACTTAATTACATGTATTCTTAATTTGATTTTTTGTGTGTTTTATTTGCACAAACAATACAACAATAACTTCATATTTAATCATCTCCATGTGTTCTCTTAAAATACAACTGTCAAATAATATATTGCAATTTACAGTGTTGGATTAATTAATAAATTATAATTTTGTCAATGTGTTGAACAAATTGTTAGAACATTTAACTCGTCCAACACTTAAAATTACAATATACTTGCCCCGGGTAAGCAGATAAGTCAATAAGTCGTAACATATATATAGAATACAGCAGGGGAAAAAAACAACAACACAGAACTGAACACACACGGGACAAAGTAAAAAGTCCAGTTGGCAGAGGTTTCTAATTTACAGAGGTTCTGTCCTGTACCGATATTTAAAAAGGGAATATGGCAAATGAAGGAATATATGTAGCAAAAAATTAACCTTAACTTCCATGTACCATTTTGGCAGATGACAGCTTCATTCTTGGCTGTTTTGTAGGTTAGATAATATTTTTGTATTTAGTTTTAAAAAAGAAGAAAGAAGGTATTTCATTTACGTATCAGAAATCTCAGCCCCA
Source organism: Dracogyra subfuscus (assembly GCA_016106625.1). Lineage (NCBI taxonomy): Eukaryota > Metazoa > Mollusca > Gastropoda > Neomphalida > Peltospiridae > Dracogyra > Dracogyra subfuscus. The sequence continues at coordinate 3,218 of JAECMU010075574.1, forward strand.
CCTATTTGTTGAGTTCTATGTAACCGTATAAGCTTCAGTCACTCACCAGAACAATGCATCACGTATTTTATGGATGATTTGTATTGTCAGCTGTATGACGAGTAGTTAGCACACGACAATTTAACACTGACATAAATGTTCGTAAATGACACACACTCAGTGGAGGGGCTGCTTAGGAAATTTATTCTGTGTCTCTCTCGCAGAACTCGATATTCTTTTGCCGTGGCCCCTGTACCCTTTACACAAAGACTGGCTTATTGCTGGTTTAACAGACTCTGGTGTTCCACGATGATAGTTGTGGTTTCTTTGATATAACTGAACATGGGCGTTTTGGTATATACATTTTACAATGTATTGCTTTTCACATTGTGTGAAGGGATGATCCACCCTTTAATACCAGGATTAAGTTGATTAATCTAGATTTATGTTGTCAGGTAAAGGAGTAGGTAACTCGAGAAATTGAGAACTTGTGTGGATAGAAATGATAGCAAAAAAAGATTCACAATAGGTGGTCTGCAATTGCTAGATGTACACTTTATTCATTTATAGCTGTTACAGAAATTATTGTGGTGGGAGAAGAAGCCAGTTTCTTTGTGATTTCAGTTATCTGTCAAATAAAATAATTTGTTATTGTTTACGTTAAATTCCCATATATTTACAGTCCATACAGTGATAACTATGTATCATGAAGCACTGCACAAAAACAACATTTTACAACATAGAATATTATTCAGTAGTGAATTTTGGAGTTGCCACCACTTTAAAAGTAGAAAATGTTATCGTACACCACAACAAGGAAGTATTTTATTTAACAGTGCACTCAGACATATGGTGTCATAGTTAAGGACCACACAGATATTGAGAAAGAAATCCTGCTGTTGCCATTCCGTGGGCTACTCTTTTCAATTAGCAGGAAGGGATCTTTTATATGCACTATCCCACAGACAGGATAGTACATACCATGGCCTTTGTTACACCAGTTGTGGAGCACTGAGAAATGGCCAAATGGGTCCACCAACGAAGATCGATCCTAGATCGATCATGCATCAGATGAACACTGTATCACTGAGCTGCACCCCGCCCCTGAGTCATTGAGTTACAGTTTTGACTAATTGTTAGTAGTGTGTACATGAGTGGCAGCAGTAGTTGTCTTTTTTTTGTTATGTTTGGAAGGTGAAGAGGTAGTTTGGTGGTGTTGTTTGGTTTTTGTAAATAAAGGTAAATTTGAAAAAAATGCAGCAATAAACGGAAAATTCCATAATTTCAGCCAAATATGATATGTATCCTATCTTAACAATTTTCTTCTCATACTTATTCACATTAAGATTTCAGACTTCATTTGAAAGAAAACAAAAATCTTATTTGACAGAAATGACTAAATATGCCCATACAGACCAGGGAGTTTGGTTACACTGCACTTCCCTACATCAGTACCATAATATTTTACATGCATGTACATTGAATATATAGTGATTTCCCAAGAAATTTAACGAGGCATGGTAGACAAAACACGTTTGGGGCATTTTCACCAATTTCTTGTATTTCATTAAAAATGGACTTTTTTTGTTGTTGAAATAAACATTTATGTCATTTATGTGTTTGCTTTAAAAAATGAATGGCAAAAGATATAAAAGGCATATTTTATTAGTTAATAATACCTTTTTGGGTATTTTATAAGGTCAGTTCTTGAAAAGGCTTCTTTAATCTCAGGGCAGCATGTTGCTGATTAAGGCAAGATGGCACTAGACTATTGAGGCATGGTGTCACACTATGCTAAAACAAGCTAGGGAAAACACTAAAAAAAATTTAAAACTTTAACCTTTTGAAATGCGTTTACTAGCTAAAACATTATTATTTTCTTGTCCAGAAGCTAGAAAATTGAGATCATCTCCCTTTTCCAATAACATTCCTACTGAGCTGTATTATATTGTTGTTGTTGTTTTCAGAGTTTGCCATCTCCAGGGTTTACCGGTAGAAAAGGCAAAGATTCTCCCTCCCCTGAAGTTGCATCTCAGTCAAGATACGAGGTAAACATATATTATTTTATTTCATACTGACAAGTACAAGTCATATGGTGGGAAATGGACAGACTTTTTATGTTGAAAATGAAAGGAGAAAAAAAACCCGCTACTTTTAAAATATTAAATTTGTTTTAATGAGACAATTGTAAAATGTTTCCGACCAATAGAGCCTTTTCAGTGACTTAACATACAAATTAAATACATTTTTCTTGTTTAGAATATCAGTGTCTGTATTCACAAGGTGTTTGTTGTTGTCCTAATGCTTGTAGTAGCCCAAACAGAATTTTACCTGCCAATAATTTTGTATGTATGAAAAAATATATATCACAAATTAATTAAAAGTAAAAATTGAGTGCTACAAATATTAGTATACGACTACAAATGCATTTGATATACAGACACTGGTATTCTAAACAAGAAAATATGTTTGGTATAAAATGATAGTCACCTACAATGCTCTGTTATCGCAAACTTCTTACAGTGGCGGCAAACTCAGGAGAGTTACTTAAGTTTAAGAGCCTGTTCAGTTTTCTGAATAATAATAAAAACAGTTACGTATTGTCTGTTATTTCGTTTATGTTTATTGGGATATGGAAAAAAAAATTCTTCTCAAACTATGTGAATCGGCAAAGTCTTTCACACTTCAGTTTTTACATAAAAGAAATCACAGAAAATTGTTATAATTAAATTTGAAACATACTTAATAAAAAGAACATTGAAAGTTCATATTTAATTTTTATTATTAAAAAATCATCCTCAAACTATGTGAATCGGCAAAGTCCGTTGCTACGGTTGGACCAAAGGGATGACGTTAAATTGTAATGCATGTAAAGGAAATTTAATTATTCTGGTATATATTTTATAAATAGTAATACAATAATATCACAGATGTGTAAAATGGCAACAAAAACTTTTTATATTTTTTTTAGTGTATCGCAAACCTATAATTATATAGATAATGCAATATTTTGTCTCTAATTTATAATGTAATAAATTAAATTTTGTTCACATACTGTTAAAATGTATTCACAATTATAATATTTTTAAAAATATTGACGCCCACCTAATAATTTATTTAGTGCTTAAAGAGTAGTATTATTTTATGTATTAATCTTTGAATAATTTCAAAATCTCATTTACAATTACATTAGCATAGTTACATGTTATATTATCCCTTCACACTTAACGTTGGATAATTTAATATCAAAATCAATGGCATGCAAATCCTGTTTTGTGAGACCTTTATAATAGTTTCTTGTTACTATACATGCATTCATTTTGTCATGTGATATGTTTTATTGTTATTTAATACTTTTCAACCACAGAGCTGATAGGTGTATCTTGGTAGAAATGTATTCGAATTAAATAAAATACTCATATATTATACCTTTTTATTCTGTGGGCATCACATTGCAGCCATGAAACTAGATTTATTTCTTGCTGTTTATAGTATTGGGTTGTTAAAAAAAGACAAGCAAATTCATAGGCATAGATTGCACAGTCGACAATCTCTTGTGCCTACCCATAAAGCTGGTTAACAATAGTAACCAGAGATTGTGACAAATTACTCGAAACTATATACATGAGTAATACTGTTCACCGATGTAGGTTGAAACCCAACTCTGACATGTCTTCTTTGTCTCTTTTTTCCTCCAGTCGTACATGAGGATCCGGTGTAACCGACAGGCCAGACTCAGTAGTGAGTATTCGCTAGTATCAATTTGTCATCGGAGTCCCCACTGGGTGACTTTTGTTTCCCATTACAATAACTGTGGTTCTCTTCACCACTGTTTGCTAGTAACTGGATCCGTTCACACTCTGTAGAAATAGGCTTTTTTTAGGTGAATATTTTGAATAACAAAGATAGCTGCATCACAGATGATATTGTTGATAGTGTTAAGTCTATTGTACAGAAAGGTTAATCATTTCGTCACCTGGGTGTCTGTCTTATTAAAACGTGTGCATGGTGGTGCCAGGTAAAGCTCTGTAATTTATGTAGAAATGAAATAGGAGATAGAAAACAACCCTGCCTTACATCTACACTTTCGACAGTTTTCATATGTCTGAGAGATAAATAAAAAGCATTGTCATCCTTATTTTACCCTCTATGTGATTTTAGAAATTACACGTGGAGAACATGTATTATTAAAAAAAAGGAAATGCATTGAATTTTGTGGATTTTGTACTACAATATTTTTAAAACTATATAACGTACCCTAAAAAAAATAAAAAAAAAAAAAAAAAAAATATATATATATATATATACTGTAAAACGGGTAATATTCGTGTGTGTGTAATTTTCGCGTTTTTTGCGATTTTAATTTGACCGCGAAAATTAAACTCTCGCGAATATTAATATTATAGTATCATCTTTTAAAAAAAAAAAAAAAAGGTTAATACATTTCATTTACTCACATATTTGTTTCAAAAATTAAAATCAACACTGGTAAGTATCCAATCAATAGCTGGAACAATAAAAAAGATTTGTCCAAATCAGTACTACTATTACTACTACTTCCGGTAGCAGCTGTATACACGTGTTTAACAGACTCATTCCGATGTCTAGACATAAACCTAATCCATTGGTACTTTTGAGAATCTGTGTACACAAACAAAATAGGATGAGACGTTTTCAACCACCAAAATTTATTAATCCGAACACTTATAGGAGAGTTGATTAATCCACATTCGGGATTACCGTCATTCATTGTGCATGAGCTAAGCGGCCATCTCGAGATAAAATGCTTGTGATTGTATCACTTGGTTATCGGTCAATTACTATTAGGCTAAGTCAGTCACAGTGACTTTGTGAATTAAAAAGTATGCAGTAGTATTAAATTTTTTTCTTTTTCATTCTTTATTTCCTTCTTTTTTACCCAAATGGATATAATTGACTGGTCGCGAACATTTTACTCCTGCGAATATTACCCGTTTTACAGTATATATATATATATATATATATATATATATATATATATATATATATGATGCACTGTTTTGCAAGCTGTACATTGTGTCAAGTATTTATAGTACAGTGAAAATGCCATTTATCTGTAACTTCATTCAGCAACTGCATGTTGTTAAACATATTTGTATGAATCTATAAAATTATGAAACTTGTATAATATAACAGAACATTATACTAATAGAAGCAGGTTAAACATGTACATTATCGTTATATGAAATCACATAATATACCACAGTGTTATGTAAACCGACCATTGTGATTTGCAATTTTTTAATGAAGATCCATATCCACGCTATTAAGCTGCTACAAGTTACAATGGCACAAGGATTGATGGTGGCGTGCCGTTAATGTAATGACATAAAAATCATATATTGTTTCACAGATGGTTGATACTCGGCCATGCGTAAGATCTTTATGGCATGAATGTTATACAATATTTATAGCCTGTTTATTTTGAACCACATGCCCAAGGTTTTAATTTATGACAGAGCAATTCAATACGCACCATTCTTCATGGAAATATTTTTTGACAGTCCCAAGACTAAACAATAAACTTAAATGTACATGTATACTTATTAAAACTTGTTTTACGTTTAATTAATGTCAAACCTAACTACATGCCATATGAAGGAAGGAAAATAAAGAAAGTTAATTTTTTTGTTTAATGACACCACTAGAGCACATTTATTTACTAATCATTGGCGATTGGATGTCAAAACATTTGGTAATTCTCACATATAGTCTTAGAGAGTAAACCACCACATTTTTCCATTAGTATCCAGGGATCTTTACAAACACCATCCCACAGACAGGATAGCATTTGATATACTAGCCGTGGTGCACTGACTGGGATGAGAAATACCCAAATGGGTCCACTGATAGGGATCGATTCTAGACCGACCACACATTGAGTGTTTTACCATTGAGCTACATGAAAGAAGGAAGCAAAAAATGCTTTAGTTAATGATACATACAATACATTTTATAATGGCTGTATGATGTCGGACACATGGTTAGGACCAACCCACTGTTACAATGCCATGGGATACTCTCGTTAAGAGGGGCAGGATTTAGCCCAGTCGGTTGAGTGCTCGTCTGAGGTGCTTGTTTGCAGGTTTCAACCACCTTGGTAGATCCATTCAACTGATTTGTTTGTTTTTTCTTATTCCAATCAGTGCACTACAGCTGGTCAAAGGCTGTGGTATGTGTTCTCCTGTCTGTGCATATAAAAAACTTCTAGCTGCTAATGGAAAAAAATGTATTGGGTTTCCTCAGATGACCATGTTAGTGGTGTTATTAAGCAAGAAACAAACTTTACTCCTGTTACTACCATTGAGGGATCCTTTATATGCACCATCCCACAGACAGACAGTACATACCACAGCCTTTGTTACACCAGTTGTGCAGAACTGACTGGGCCAACACTATTTTATTCAAGTTGTCCAGCAATATATTCCCCCAAAATTACAAACATTCTTACATAATGTGTTAAATCATGTGCTTCTGAAGGTAATGGTGTTTCAATCTGGGGAGTAAGTGCTTATTTCAGTTGGGGTACAGGATGTATCATAAGGCCATAAAGTTATGTGATGACATAAATATCATATTTTTCTCTCGAAACCAATGCCATCTGTTGAACTATGACTGAGTATGTGTGCATGATCTGTGGGTGTATGCAAACTTTGGTTTGGTTGAATACAAATGTATTTAAAATTATGAAAAGCAGGTTTATTGATAGACACGGATGTTAAACATTGACTGAATTTATGTTGCTTTTACAGGCCGATGTAGAAATAAGAAGAAGAAGCCCAATGAAGAAGGCTGCAAGGAAACGTCATGTCCAGTCTGTAATGACCGACTAACGGGGTCGTCTGAAGAACTCAACCACCATGTTGAGGAATGTCTGAGAAAGGTAAAATAATACATACATTGGTGGCTCCATCCTCACGGGCGGGACATAGCACAGTGGGAAAGCGCTTGCTCGATGTGCGGTTGGTCTGGGATCGATCCCCGTTGGTGGGCCCATTTGGCTATTTCTCATCTCAACCAGTGCAACACGGCTGGTATCTCAAAGATCATGGTATGTGTTATCCTGTCTGTGGGATGGTGCATATAAAAGATCCCTTGCTGCTAATTGGTCTTTAACCAAATGTCCAATGCCATATAACCATAAATAAAATGTGTTGAGTGCATCATTAAATAAAACATTTCCTTCGTATATTCGGCCCCTGTTGTTCAGCTCGGTACAGTTGGCTAAAAGAGTATCCTCCTTGTTTGATACAGAGATGATGCAGGACTTAAGTGTATATTAGAAGTGTCATTCTTTCTCTACTTAAGTTATCTAAACACATCGTGCAGATGGTACTTAAATGGAGGAAAAAAAACCTTTATATTTTCTAATACTCTTGTGTATTTGAAGGTTGTCGATCTCTGGTAATATTCAGCATGTCTCTTCATTATGTAGTGTGTATCACTTAAAATAATATTTATTTATTTTTGAACTTTTGGTTTTTAATTAATTAAAATGTAATTTAATTTTTAATTTAAATTTAATTAACAGCATCGTGGCGAGTGTGAGGACGAGCCGGTGGATGTGGAGGGCGATGGAGAGCAGTATGAAGAATACACGTGGGCGGGACAGACTCGCATCAGGGCCACCACCATGTTGGAGGGGGGATTCGCAGGTAACATTTCAGAGTAGTCACACAAAGCACATATTGTTTATAGTGAGATTGGGGATATGCTCCCTGGAAAATTTTGAAATAATGATGCTGAGAAATATGTTTTATGGCCAATGAAGTGTATATTTCTGGATATGGAATTTTTAAAACTGGTGTGTCCTCCTTCAGGATCCACCAGCATGTAGTACAGTGAAACCTGTCTAAACCAGATCACGTCGTATTTGGTTTAGACAGGATCCAATGTTTAGAGGGTCACATTTTACCATACAGAGTTATTACCGTTGATATTGACATTGAATACGTAACTGTAAATGAACAAGTCCGAGAATTGCTGAATAAATGTGACTGTGAGACTAATAATAATGTCGCTATATCCCAATTATGTTCTGTACATGTATCTTTCTTATTTATAAACCAATCAATGTAATTTAGTTTTACCACAATTAAGGTCGCAAAATGACCAATAATACTACCCACCCACATTTTAGCCTGTGGTGACCGACACATTTTCGTTCTTTCTTATTTTTGTTGCAGAAAAGTGAAAATTTTGTCTTTGTATTTTGTGTATAAAATACAAATTAAGTCCTGTGTTTGTATTTCACTCTAAACAAAGTTGTTTTTAGCATTTTACTCTCAGTGTGTCAGTATCATATTTCAATTTCAAAGCACTTTGACCAAAAATCAAAGGTGGAAACCCTAGTGTGTGAGTATCTGAGATCTGTCTGAAGATGAAAAGAATTTGCACTGCACCAGACAGTACAATTGAAAACAATCCTGTCTGTTAAGCTGAGACCACACAAATCTGTGACATAACACTTGATGCTGCATAGCATAAATTCCGGTCAGCATTGCTTTCTGGTAGTTGTGATTTCATTGAGTTGACTAGTCATTTGTTTACACTATGGCGGTTTGTTCAGTTTAATTAATTAAGGATTTTACAAAATGGACAGGTTCTGGTTTTATCAGGTTTTTAATACATGTTTTAAAGCAGAGAAATTTTGGGACCATGAAATTTGGCTGGGTTTGACATAATTTTGATATGTTCAGGGTCCACTTTAGACAGGTTTCACAGTAATACAGTGGATAATTTCCTCTGGTCCTGACAAAAAATTCACTATTCAGAATGGAGGGCTAATGGATTTGACGAACTCGAGTTTAGCCATTTATTATTTTTTCTCTTTGGAAATGTATTAATCTGTGTAGGAATAGACAGGTGTCTTTTTAACTAGCCTTCGTGACTAAGTTCCCCTTGTATCTAATATCCAGGTTAAATGTTTTGAAGGGATTGTGGTTGAAGTGAAGTACTGGTGTTTTTATGGTGTGCAGTGTAACATAATAAAATAATATACTGTAACAGTGTATCATCTTACATTTAACTAAATCACATGCATGTTCTGATATTGCATTTCTAAACCAAGGGTGACGTGTAGTTCAATGCAGTGCATTTGCTTCAAGTGCACTGGGCCATAAAAATAAATTCCCTTGATGGGACGTTGTTTCTGTCGTTAAAATGACTAGGTAGCCCAGTGTGAAAGCACTCACCTGATGCACAGTCGGTCTGGGATCGAGCCCCATCAGAGGCCCCATTGGGACCTTTCTCATTCTAGCCAGTGTACCATGACTGGCATATATATATATATTAAAAGTGTTATGTGCTATTCTGTCTGTGAAATGTTAATATAAAAGATCCCTTGCTACTAATGGAAAAAAGTTGCAGATTTCCTCTCTAAGACTGTCAAAATTACCAAATGTTTGACATCCAGTATCTGATGATTAATAAATTCAATGTGTTCTAGTGGTGTCTTTATACAACTTAAAACTTTAACTTTGTTTCTGTCCTCATCCCTACACTGTCCTGAAGACTATTAAAAAGTGCTTATAAAAAAAAAATCCCTTCTGTGTGACTGCTGTAGGTTTCCTTTCTCTGTTTCTTGATCAAGTGTTAAAAATAACCAGATGTCTAGTACCAAATAGCCATAGTCATAGATAATAGGTGTCATTCAACACACATTGTATATACCATAATTTCTAGTGCAATGTATGTGTTGTGTTTTTGCAGGCTCTGGGTTTCACACAGTGAGTTCTCGTAAGACAGTTGATGAGGAGGATGATCTAAACGTAGATGGAGATGACTCGGAGCAGTATGGAGGACCTCAGTATCCTTGTGTTACCTTTAACTAGTGACTTGAACTTTCGGCATCAGGAAGCAACGCACTCGGCATGTCAGTCAGACAGTTTATTCAGTAAAGGCCCTCTGGCCCAAAATACGATCAGTTTACACAATTTAAGAGCATGCGTTACATGGTTCAGTCAAAAAGGTCTGCCATTTAATTTTATATTGTACTAATAGTAAGGCAGTGCATTTATAAATATTCAGTGTAAAAAAGTGCATCATTCAGATGATTAGTAAAGTGCGTATAACAGAACCCTAGCTGCAAATGGAGAATATGTAGCAGGGCCTATATTTTCGAAGCTTTCTTAACACTACGAAATAGTAAAAACACCGTAGGGTGTGACGTGACTACAGCACACGCCATAGTGACATCATAACATACAATTATTTTATGATTTCGTAGACTAAGATTGCTTCGAAAATATGGGCCCTGGTTTCTACTTAAGACTGTGTGTCATAATTACCCAATTTATGACATCCAATGACAATCACGTGCTTTTAGTGGTGGTGGTAAATATATTTTTGGTTTTTCTTTTCTTTTTTTAAGTCATTTTGAATGTTAAATGAAATAAGGACTGTTTCAAATACGACATGGGAGGTAGTTTTTTTAGGGGTACACCCACTATCTAAAAACAAGTCTTTTAAACCAAGTGTACTTAAACAACAAATTGCAGCAGACCTGCCAAGAAAAAAAAAGAAAGAAAAAAGTGAACCAAGTTCTGGTTACCTTAAATTTTTAGATATTGTTCCCTGAGCAGCTAATTGGTAATGGTTGCGTTAGATTACTTTTGTTTCTTGTTATATTTTTATGAAAGTTTTCAGTAAGTCATTTATGAATCACAAGCAGTGGAGATATAACTTAACGCTATTTAAGATACACTGAAGCGAATGTTGTTCCTGTTGCGAGCGATGAACCATCGGAGGACCGGGAGAGACAGGCACTACGAGGGGCTGTAATAGGGTAAGTTATCTAAAGGTTGACACACACAGTCAAATTTGTTTATGCTTTGAATAGTGCAATTTCCTAGGAAGAGACTACAAGGGGCTGTAATAGGGTAAGTTATCTAAAGGTTGACACACACAGTCAAATTTGTTTATGCTTTGAATAGTGCAATTTCCTA
>JAECMU010075583.1:0-14565 GCA_016106625.1 Dracogyra subfuscus
AAAGGCACCACCACAGGCGTGAGCACTTCGTCGATGTAGCGCTGTGCTGTGACGCCCCTGCCGTGTCCTCGGCCGTTGTTGTCGAAGATGACAGGTTGTACACGACGTCCCCAGGATATGGCACCCCACAGCATGACGGAAGGCCCTCCCCAACGGTCCCTCTCCATAACACACGCATCTGTGAAGCGCTCACCTCGACGCCTCCACACCCTCATATGACCGTTGGCCCTATCTACACAGTAGCGGCTTTCGTCGGAGAAGACGATGTTCTGCCACTGTTGGTTCCGCCACTGTCAATGCAGAACAGCCCAGTTGTGTCGTGCAAGGCGGTGTCGCTGTGTGAGACATTGTCCAATGTACGGTCGACGACAGTTCAGATGGACGGCGATCAGACGACGTCGTACCGTGGTGTAGGAAACGGGACGGTTGTGGGTTCCCACTGTCTGCCGGGCTGTTGTGGTGGCTGGTACGAACCGATCACGCATGTGAGTTCGGACGATGTAACGGTCCTGGCGCTGTGACGTCACTCTGGGACGGCCGCTTCGTGGACGGTCGACGACGTTGTTGTTCTGTAGAAATCGGTCTATGAGACAGTAGATTGTCGAGACATGGACACCGAAAGCACGTGCAACCTGCCTGGCATCCATTCCGGCCTCCAAATTCCCCAAAGCTCTATGCCTGGAATCAGTGTTAAGTCGTGGCATCGTTGTATCGCTACTCGTGAAATGAGTTGAACATTGCTGTCTGGCGTTTCTTTTATACCCAGGCCTGGTAGTGTTTCACGTGCAATTTGCATCTTTCATGATCCACCCGTTTTGCATTCCAGATCGATTTTGGTCGGCAATTTCAGCACGTGCGTGACGTCACACTGTACTCGTTTTTTCATGCGTTATGTGGAATTAGATACGCTGACAAGATGGCTATTGGTCAACTTAATCGATTTGTACATAGTTTATTCAAAAGTGGGTTTTTTAATATTTTAACATTTTCGCGTTTCTTTTGGAGTTCAGTGTATTTATAGAATCAGCCACTATTTTGTCAAAAGCCCATTTGACTCTTCATTGATACATTCCATGAAGCAATGTTAATTCTAAGATCACTTTATGTGCATTAGTTAGTTATGCCCTTAAGATTATCTTAGAGAGTTAAGATAGCTTTGTGGAACAGAGCTCAGATTATGTGTTACAGTTTTGTGGTTCAGATTTGATTGACCTGGTAAGGAGTCTTTGAAGGTGATGTACATATAGGATCAGCATATGTGAGTGCATTTATGAAAAAGAGCACAAAATTGAGGCATGATGCTATTCATAGTAAACATAGTTTAATTGTTGTCTGTTTATTATCTTTCATGATGAATTAATAGTTTGGCTATATATTGATTGCCTGAAATACCATCATAAACTTCTTTATCATCCATTAAAGGCTTTTGTAGGAGATATCACTGACACTATAATTTGCAATATCTCCTGCAGTATTCTCCTAGAAGATATCGCTGCTTTAATTATGTCGCTCTGTATGTTTCAGTGCTAAATCTATCATTAGTGATATTACGCCACTACTATTCTGCTAGTTAATGAGTGTACCACTGCCAAATATAGTGACATTCAACCTATATTACTGACATTGTTTAGAATTGTCACAAATGAAAAGAATGATAATGGATGATAAAAAGAATACCCCCTCTTGTCTTGTGAAATAATTTATCAGCACTCATTGATAAAGGTATACAAATAATAGGCAAGCCTCCGATTTCATACTCTATTAATACTGTGTCTCTTTTAAAAGTAGAGACAACTCTTATCATAATATCAAGATTCCAGTCATCACTTATATTTCTGAGCCAAGATATATTGTCATCACACTCTTGGAACCACTGTGTGTCAAAAACTACCCAAATAATAATTAGCAATTTTACCCTTTTTCATAGACATGGTCACATATGTCTTTCCGAGAATGCTCATGTTTGGTGTCTTATTTATGACTCTGTGGAACATGTAGCGGGCAGCATAGCCCAGTGGTACAGTGCCCGCCTGATGTGCAGTCGGTCTAGGATCGATCCCCTTCAGCTAACCACTGGGGTTTTTCTCGACATAACCATATGTCCGATGCCGATATAACCGTAATTATAATGTGTTGAGTGTGTCGTTAAACCAACAAACAAACAAAAAAAACACACAAAAAACTGTGGAACATGTAGATGGTCAGAACCTTGAGACACAAACTACTGTATTACATCATTAATTGTGAAGAATTGAGAATCAGTAGCTTCATAACAGCTTTGGTGGCATCGTGGTTACTGGGTGGTTGGTAGGTACTGGGTTCAGATCCCAGTCAAGGCATGGGATTTTTAATCCAGATACCGACTCCAAAACTTGAGTGAATGCTCCGCAAGGCTTAATGGGTAGGTGTAAAACACTTGCACCTACCAGTGATCCATAACTGGTTCAACAAAGGCCATGGTTTGTGCCTGTGGGAAGTGCAAATAAAAGATCCCTTGCTGCAAATCGGAAAGAGTACCCATGAAGTGGTGACAACAGGTTTCCTCTCAAAATCTGTGTGGTCCTTAATCATATGTCTGACACCATATAACCGTAAATAAAATGTGTTGAGTGTGTCATTAAATAAAACATTTCTTTCTTTCTTTCAGTAGCTTCATTTAGTTTAACTTGTAAGCATCGTAATTACATACATTAATGAAACTCTATACTCTTGTGGGTTTTTGTAATGAGGGAAACCATTTGAAGTTGCATTGAAAAAAAGGGAAGGTCAAACTCTTTGGAAAATACAGAGGATCCGAACTTAATAGTTTCTTAATTTACAGTCACATGAACCATAAAGGACATTGGTAATATATTTTGGCACTAAATTCATAGGTTTTGTAATACATCTGCTTTTATGTAGCTTAAATAAACACTACTGATGAATCATTCATTTCAACTTAATTTCATGCATGTCTAATTAAGGTTCACACACGCTATCCTTGGCACACACCTCAGCTATTATATCTAGACTGTATGTCCAGGACAGTGGGTTAGTCGGTGTAGTGGCCTTAAATAAATTTAGTCATTAAAATTTGCTCTGGGTGGGAGCTGGTATGTTGCTGCGAACCCAGTACCTTCCAACCTTTAGTCTGATGGCTTAACCATGACACCACCGAGGTCTTACTGATAAAACATTTTTGACTTTTCATGATCAAATGTGTTTCAATGAGCTGGTTGATGTATGCTTATTTTTGTCATCACTCAAAACAGAAAATGGAATAAACTGGAAAATAAAAAATGTTTTCCTTAAATGTGTGTTCGTTCTTTTATAACAGAAAGCATTCTTTGTGTTCACTTTGTAGTAATTGTCAGAGGTTGATTTTATCATCATTATCATCATCTTCATCATCATCGTCATCATAATCATCATCTTCATCATCATCTAGATGTCTTGCTAATAGAGACTAATAAATTTCATGGGGATTACCTCAGCAGTTGTTTTGACATTTTCTAATTTATTAAACCCTTGTGTGAAGAGTACATCATTGATTATAGGTTAATTCCGCATATTTCATTCCGCCGACTTGGCAGTGACAATAGAGCTCTTTGAAATGACAGGAACTCTCTGACAGGTTATCCATTACTAGATCTTAATGTACAGTGCATTACCAAAAAACCAGCAACATGCAAACTGAGGGATCCTTTTTTCAACTTAAAAACAATCTGTATTAGTCTTGGTAAGAACAGTAACCTTCAGATGGCAAGGCTGGTAAGCTGTTTTTCTTTGTATTTTAATTTTCAAATCTCTATCCCATGACCTTCTCATCTACCCCACCTGACTCACGGAGCAGGATTTGGCTTGAGCACCTGAGATATAACAGGCCTGCTATTTTGTGCATCAAACTTAATCAAGCTCAATTTCATAAAAATCTTTTAAAATGTGTTGAGTGCATCGTTAAATAAAACATTTCCTTCCCTTCATAAAAATCTTTGTGAAAGTCTGTATGAATAGTTTGTATTTATGTCTTTTATTATTTTGAGATGGTTGTGATGTAGATGGATTTAGTTTACAATTATTTTATAATAATATCAGAGTTTTGTGTAAATATCTCTTGAATCTGTCTTGTACATGTATATGTTTGGATCTACAGTTCTTCTGTACTTATTGTTTACCTGAGACAAACCAACCCCAACCCTGCCTGCTATCGATCTTGATCGGACTGCTGGTGCTCCCTTGCATCTGTCAGTGCAGGCAGTCCCTCCTACATCCCCCCAACTTTCTGTCTTGGACGAAAGAGCTTGCGAAGCAAGCTCTTGTGCCCATGACAGGCATGTGCTACAACAGCTTGTTCTGAATGTGCACTTTAAACCCTATGACATGACATGACATGACAAACCAACCCCTCCCTCCATTATAAAGTCATTCTTGATCTACATGTACGTTCATATATTTGTACTGTTATCTTTAGTACCATCAGTGCTGCTATTTACTCTATTTACAGTTAGGAATGGAGTACTTGAAGCATATCATAATTCAATTACCATTATATCTATTCAGATCTGTGTATGTATTGAGATAATAATATGATTATTATATTCCAGTATACTTGCAGTATATTAGGTCTTTCAAAGTATGGTTATATTATACTAAAAAAACATCATTATACAACACTTCACTAGATTATTCCATTTGCATTGTACAAGTAGTTTTAGTTATATTAAATTTGCTTCCGATTTTTCTGTCCACTTGAGTGCATTATTTTACATGTTGATTCAGAAGAGTTGACTTGTGATTGGATTTACAGGCATTGCCAGTAATAAAAGAACTGAGTACCTCATTGTGAACAGTGTAATATACCATAGATGGAATCCGAGAGGCTTTCCATAGGGTAATAATAACATGAACAGTACCGCGGTATAGACCGGTCTATAATATAATTAACTGAACCATATTAACTGTATTGTTGATCCGCTATTCTATATATTTTTAAGGTTTAATACGAAAACATACTTTGTATTCTACACTGTGGAAAATGAAGCAATAATAATGCAGTATTTTTATATGAGCTTGCTAGTCTTTGCTATATAATCCCTATTTTTGTTTACGTATTGGATTTTGAAGGTATAGTTGAACCTGTGATAAATGACATCTTCTATAGCAACCACTTGTTTATACTTTGTAAAGGACTCTTTGGACATTTCCTTTCTACATGTATCTTTGTAGTTTAACCTGTGCATAACAGCCAACTGCTTATAAAGGCCAGGGTTTTTTTTCCACCATTGATGTTTTTATTATTATTGTTATTTATATTTTTGTACTTTTTGTTAAAACAGGATATTACATACCATGACCTTTGATATACTAGTCATGCGTCACTGGTTGGGTTAGAAAAAACATTTAGTCCTTCAAGGGGTACTGATCTTACAACCCAGATACACCTCAAATGATGACATTGCTACATAGAGGCCATTTGGTTTGTTTGTACAAGTGGCCGTATGTAAAACACTGTTTGAATTGTTCCCAGTTCCACTTTCTGTGCCCAGGCTAAAGTATAGAGGACAGTAATCTTTAGTTCAACACATAGGTACACCCTTGATGGGTTTTCTTTAAAGATTGAATCTGGTCAGTCCAGTTTGTTACAAGAGAAAGGTTCATAACAATACAGAGAGTAACACCTGTTAGACAGATTTCAAGACGGTTGTGTATCTTCATAGTTCTCATGCTAATACTCGTTATGATTTATTGATTTCTTATCAGTATATGCACTTGACTGAATATATCAATATACCATTAAAACTCTGTTGGATAGAGAAGAGGTTTGATAAGGAATATATGATTTACCCTTTAATTTTCTTGAATTCAACTCAATACCAAATCATTAGATGGTCACAAGATGCCATATGGTTTGAATAGTTCATCAGTTTACAGTAATTTTCGCATGGTGATTTTATAATGTCCTTTGTCAGCATGGACAGTATATTTCTTTTGGGTCAGCAGAGGTTAAATTCTTTTTTTCGATTGTGTGGTTGTAAACTTGTTTATGATTGCCTACCAATCCAGATTAGCTTTCCTGTGCGTATTTCTTTATCAGCCAGTCAAGTGGCTGTGTCAACACAGCTCAAATTCCACTGTGTACTTTCCTTATTGTTTGATCTACAGAAACACTCAAATGCTGGTTGTGTTGCAATCATCAAATCTGTTTATCTACTAACTTGTCTTGCATATCGAAGGAATGAAAAATAACCTTTAGAGCCTTCAGTGAATAAAATCTGTCACCTTTTGATTATTACATGACGAATGGTTTTCTTTACAACTAGTTAAATATTCGGTAGGCGGGCATGTAATGGTTGTGACAAAAAAATCAGTTGTGTGTATGTGTCAAGTCTTGGTAAAAGACGTATAAACCCAGTGTGGGTCTGGCAAGCAGTGTCTTTTTATCAGAGGTGTGGCTGTGCTAGTCTGTAGTTAGAAATACTTGATAAACATTCTCGGCTGGTAGATCCAGGATACTTCTTTGAAACCTTGCCAAGGCGGGAGGTTTCGATAAACTTCGTGGAACAGGCTTCGACAACTTTTACGACATTGTACTCTGGGTGGTTTTTTTTCTTTATGAAGTGGTTCATAATGTCTCCTCTGCCTTGAGCTAAGCCACAGGTGAATGGTTTTGGGAATAATTGATTTCTTCTCCGATTATCATGTCATGTGGTGGGCTATTGTCATAGTGTTTGCTTTTTTCACACCAGTTTTGTTGGCTGTCCTTTCATTCTTCCTGCTGGGACTTGTTAACATGGAGCTATAAGCATAGAGATCCAAAGACATGGCTTGAACATTTTTCACTTGTTGCATCGCAAATTAAACTGTCAGTAATATATGTATTGATTTTTGCATCATCTCAGGTGGACCCACTATTCAGTGTCTGTTTCAATATTTGTTTGGATTATCATATATGTTTGTGACAGGCTTTCTGTAAGACAAAGTTTTCTTCTTCTACCTTATACAATTTAAAAGGTTATTCATTTGGAGGTGATACAATTAAGAATTCTGGCTGCATTCACAACAACTACTGATGGATTTTAAGGGATATACTTTGCACAAAGGGTTGTAATAATATCAATTCTTTTCTAAAACATTATGTACATTTATTTTCAATTTGAAAGGTTTGCTTATTAAGCAAATTTA
This sequence comes from Dracogyra subfuscus, assembly GCA_016106625.1. Taxonomy (NCBI): domain Eukaryota; kingdom Metazoa; phylum Mollusca; class Gastropoda; order Neomphalida; family Peltospiridae; genus Dracogyra; species Dracogyra subfuscus. The sequence continues at coordinate 7,162 of JAECMU010075583.1, forward strand.
AGAATTCAAAACTTTAACTGAAAAAACTTTAGATGAAGGTTCGCATTCTGCATATTTGTTAAGTGGATTATTTTTTACAATTGTAGTTAATTAAAACTTAATTAAAATTACATGTATGATATAATATATATTTATACTTTACATAACTTATAGTACAGGTTGTTTAAAAAATGTGTTTATATTCACAGACTACTGATATTATACTAAAAAAAAAAATATATTTGTGATATTCATACTTTGCACAGCTCTTTGTAATGTTTTAATTTAATTTTATTATGTTGATGTTGATCATTCCTATTTTTGACACCTAAAAGCCAATGTATTTTTATTCTTGGGTGTCATTAAACATTCTTTAATTCATTTATTCATTTATTTATTCATTCATTCATACATTCATTAATTAATTCACTCACTCACTCACTCACTCACTCACTCACTCACTCACTCACTCACTCACTCACTCACTCACTCACTCACCCAAACCCATCCACCCACCCATCCATCCATCCATCCATCCATCCATCAATCCATCCATCCATCCATCCATCCATCCATCCATCCATCCATCCATCCATCCATCCATCCATCCATCCATCCATCCATCCATCCATTCATTCATTCATCCATTCATTCATTCATTCATCCATCCATCCATTCATTGATTTATTCATTAATTCAAAGGCTTTGCTGAGTGAATTTGAGGACTTCAAGCAGCAGCTGGACAAACTGCGCACCAAGGGAGGTGAGATTATTCGACACAGTCATGACTCGGATGAGAAGCAGGGAATTCAGAAGAGTCTCGCCGATGTGAATCGACAGTGGCTGTCACTGCAGGCCGCCACTGCGGAGCGAACCCGGCGGCTCAATGAGGCCGTGGAGTTGTCTCTCTCTGTCAAAGAAGCCACCCACAATCTTGACACATGGGCTGAACAGACAGAGTCTCTCATACAGGCAGAACTCACTGGTGCAGATTGTAATAGCGTGAAGGAAGAGTTAAAGACATTTAAGGTGAGTACTGAGCATTTGTTTATTTACAGCAATTTGTAACCAAAATAAATCATAATAGCAATTTAATTAAAATGTAGTTAAAATTTGAAATGCATGCAAATAGTTTAAGCATTATTAGGTCTATTCAATATTTTATGAAGTATTACAAGTTTGTTTTGTTTAACATTGATTTATTAATCATCGGCTATTGGATGTCACACATTTGTTAAGTTTTAAATATAGTCTTAGAGAGGTAACCCACTACATTTTTCCATTAGTAGCAAGTGGTCTTTTATATGTACCATCCCACAAATAGAATAACACATACCACAGCCTTTGTCGTGGTGCACTGGCTGGAACTTGAAATAGCTCAATGGGCTCATCAATGAGGATTGATCCCAAATCGACTGCGCATCAAGAGAGCACTTTACCACTTGGCTATGTCCCACCCCCTTTATTAAAATATACAAATGCATATATTTTTTCTGACACTTTAATGAAAGAAAAGCACAAAAAAAGCTTAATGTTATCTAGGCATATTATTAAGTTATAACTATTTAGTGTCTAACATGTGGTTATAGTGACATGGGGTCTAGACAGTGAGAGATGAAACCTGCTTCTGCAATATATTGGTGCACTTTTCAAAAAGCAGCAAATTTTCTTTTATATGCACTTTCCCACAGACATGATAGAACATAGGCATAGCCTTTGATATAACTAGTCATAAGAACAATGGTTGGGACAGGAAAAAAACTAAAAGTTCTACCAAAGGCAATTGGTCATAGCAGGGCTAGCTCTGGGTGATCAGAACATTTTGCCAAATCAACATTTTAATTTTTTGGTGTGCAAAACCCCAGTTATTGTCTAATAAAATAACATTTATTACATGAAATGTATTCACCAAATTAAAATAAAATTCACTATTTGTTTTTAAAAATCGCATTTGGCGATTTGGCAAGTGCCAGAGCTTGTCCTGCATAGGATGTATCACACCCTAGAAAACTGCTATACCATTGAGCTTTGTACTACAACAAGAACATCATAGTAGCTCACACATACAATAATAAAGGTTTAGGTCATAGTAACAGATTTATAACAGGCAAGATATATTGCATTATATTGTTTTATAATATTAAATCATGGTAGCTAAATGGGGCACTGGAAGATGGAGAAAACCCCCCAATAAATACCAACTGAAAAAATAACTGATTAAGCATATTATATTATAATTATGTTATTTGTAATTTTCATAAAATGTTACTTTTTGGTTAATATATATTTTTAAGTCATTTACCTTTTTGTCCTGAAGTAAAGTTATTGTAATGGTCATAAATGTCATGTCATGAACCTCAGTGTACAGCAAGTCTTCACTGACATGCTGTTTGTTGTGTACGACTTCTGAATATTGTTCACGATTGCTGTGCTGTGTAATTCTACTATGTGGTTCTTATTATAATTGAGTTCTGATCCATAATTGCAAATTGATATGTCTTTACTGCCACCATGTTTTTCACGGTTTGCCCTGCGTCTAGGTGTGAATTCTATGGTATTGTTTTGCTGATGTGTGTCAGAACAAAAGCACAATGGCCTCCACCCACACGCTTGACTACATTCGCAAGATTATTTATACTGTGTGGAGCACATTTGGCAATATTTATTATGGATATACAAAATCAAATAGCCACTGCATAAATTCTGGCTTTTGTCACGAAAGAATTTGTGGTTCTTGACATTATTCCATTGGAATTCACAATTATGTATTTTTTCAACTGTGTTTAAAAGTTTGTCCTTGGTGAGAGAAGACTAATAATGGATCTATATCACAGAGTTTTAGTTTCTTCTAAAAGTTGGATTTGTTGTGTGGAACTGTTACTATGTCATTAATTTTATTACCAATAGTAAAATACTGTTTACACCTGTTTGAAATGGCATGGCATTTACAAGCCCATTAGTTATAGTGCCTAGTATAGCTCATGTAGAGAGAATTTGGAATAGCATGCACAGGTACATTCATGGACCGCATTAGTTATGGTACCTGGAGTATTGCAGAAGACAAAAGATACAGACCAGTGGTCAGTGCGGTTAACTGAGATAGGATGGGTCAAAAGATCAGTCTTTCTCAGTGGACCTATTGCAGGTTTCTTGTTTATGGCTGGTCTATAAAAGGTCATGGTATATGTACTATAGTTTCTGTGGGAAGTGTTAATAAAATATTCATTTCTGTCATTTAGTATTTAGAGTATACTGTGGTTAGCAAGAGTGGCTAGTATCATTCTTGGAGTGATTGACAAGTAACTGCTCTTATGGGTGCATGGTTCAGGGACTAATTTACTAGAGTATTGCAGCTTTACGATCTCATAGTAATTAAGGTAATTTAAGAGAGCTTTATGAATTAGGTCCCTGACTGCCAACTTGTATGTCCATCTTACCAAGCTGGTGTCTCAGTTGGATATGTAACATAAGCAACAAAAGTAAATATCAATGTTGTGTAATCCTGTGGAAGTCAAAATAATTGTGACACAACTTCTATCTTATAATAAAACATATTTCTTTCCATGGTGCCAAACTTTATGGTAAAATGGAATGAAAAGAACTATGATCATAAGGTTTCAATATGTGTATAGCTTGTCAAACATATAGATAAGAAAGAAGAGAAAAAAGTGGATTGTGTTTAAGTCATCATTACAATAACATTACATTTTTGCATGTTCCAGAAAGTATCGCGTGAGGTGGGACAAACCAAGGACAGACTGACCAACCTGAATGTGACTGTGAAGCAACTGAGTCAGCTGTGTGATGCATCAGACGCCACAGACAGACTGGACACGATGAGCAGACGTCTGGCCAGCATCGAGAACCAGACAGAGAACAAGATGCAGATGCTGGAAGAAACGAGCTCTCGCATGGAGGAGTACGAAAAGGAGATCTCTGATCTGATGAGATGGCTGGAGCAGACGCGAATCCACCTCAGTATGAGGGACACGACAAGGAGTTTAAAGGAACAGCTGGTTACCAATGAGGTTCGTGGGTAAAATATAATACAGTGAAATCACTCTAACCTGGACCCTCTATAAACTGGTATTTCCTCAAAACCAGATATTTTTCACAGTCCCATTTTAATTATCAGTAAAGACCATAAACTCTCTAAACCAGACCCTCTCTAAACTGGAATTCTCTCAAACATCTGTAAAGGACATAACCTCTCTAAACCTGACACCCCTTATAACCAGACATTTTACTTGGTCTCAATGGTGTCCAGTTTACTATACATAGCATGAGCTACAGAGTTAGCAAGGGAGTTACAATAAACATTCGTAGAGACCAGCTAACTACAATGAAGTTATTTATTGAAATATTGTTATGAAACCTTCAACTAGGATTCTCAAAGAACAGTTGGTAAACACTGTTATATTTAAACTAAATGTGAATTTACATGTTAGTGCTATAATATATTCTGTTTATAATGCAGTGTTAAAAATAGTTCCAGTAATACACTTGTACGTTCATGATCTGTATTGGTGTGTTATATGTTCATTTGGTATGTAACGAATAAACATGGACGTATAATAAAAATATATCTCATGTTGTACATGGGTTTGTTTGGATGACGATGATTTGCATTTTCTAAACAGGACTTTTTACTTTTCATTAAAAATTAATTTTTGAATTTCGAAGGGCATTAATATGTCTATATCTTTGTATACGTATGCATGCAGTTTGTGATTCCAAGTTATATAAGGGGGCATATTCAGTCTTTCATCTTGTGCTGCAGTCAAAGCTTTAATATCCCACAATGGCTATAGATTTCATCACAGCTGTCTGATCTAATATTTGATATCATGTATTTGTATAGCAGGTGACAGTGCAAGTGTGTTTGCTTGTTGAAGTGGAACATAACAAAGATGTTATTTAACAACCATTATGAGACATAGAGCAATATTATTCTTTTGATGTTGTACAAGCACACTGAACATGCTAAAAGTGAAATTGGCTTCAAAGGACTCCTGTTAGAGCCATGATATCAATTGCTAATTGTCTAGGTTATGGCACAGTTATAACTCTGATATAAAAGACATATACTTGTATGTAAGAAATCCAGGATTTTCTTGTTTATGGCACAGATAGCAAAATGTATGTTCTTATGTTATTCAGAAAATTCCCATGTAACTCTAAAGACTTTATTGTTAACTGTTTTGTTCTCCATATTTATCAAATGTTGCAGTGTACAGAGATTTATAATTGAATAATGGTAGTGCTTTTCTTTGATGTCTAATCTCAAGATATGTTGTTGGTGGTTTTCTTTGTTCATACTTGGCAAATGGTTTGATAAATAGTACATAACAGTATATGCCAAACCTCCATACATATGTTTGTATTCTAAGGCCAAGATGTAGAATGTTTTTATAGGTTGTTCACATTATACATAACCAGGGATATATAATGGGGATTGATAGTTGAGGGAAAGCTTGAATTGTTTTGAAATTCCAGTTGTTTTGCCATTATTATGATCCCAATCTAATTTAAATGTTTCATACCTGCACTATTTAACTTAATTTAGTGTACCTCCCATGCTTTTAAGATGAAATATCAGTAATAAAATTTATTGTACCGTACCTCAAATTGTTTACTGATTGTGATAAATATAACATCATTTTTTGCTTTGTCTTAACCCACAATTGTTTTTAAAATTTAGTTCAGTTTGTAGTTTTCATTATTATAGTACTAGCGTAACCATGTATTTAGAATGGAAAAATTTAGATGGGGTATTACTGCAGTAGCATTACAATGGCTGGAGGGCTTACCCTATCAAAACATATGATCATCATTTATATCGCCATCCCTCATTAGTGAAGTTATTTACATGGCTGCCTATATTTATTTGTGATTACAAAAATGGCTGCACTCAAAAGGGATTTTTTTTATTGAATTTATCTTTGTATGCCATACTTAGCATGATATATGTATAGTAATTCACTGTACGTGTTAGCAAATAGATTGTTGCATTATGCACCAATGGATAAGTATCAAGATGGCAGTCTGCAGTGCAGATAAAATGGGGAGAAGGATGAGACATTTTTTAAAATGCCTGGCACATTATATTTAAGATTATATATAGAATTGCCAGGATTTTTATTAAAAAAATAATTTCTAAATAATAAGAAATAATAACTGAAAAACAGCTGAGGGATAAGTATACAAATATGTTCTTAGAATTGGCCTAATATATTTTAAATTGCTGACTGGCTGCATATAATATGGCCCTTTGCATGTTCTTCATGCAGTTGGTCCCACCTGCTTTGTGCTACTACTGATAGCGGTACCCAGTCATACACTTCATTTAACCACAGGGCTGAACTGACATGATCGTGACCCAGTCAGCCTAGCACGGGTCAATCAACTTTATAGTCTCTAGTGCCTTTTAGCATGTTCACTACTACGGTACCTGTACTATTGAATTACACATATCAGTTAAATCAATCAATAACTCATATAATATCCCTCAGTCATGAAAGCCCAGAACGTGTTCTCTATTACTGGCTGACCATTATAGCAGCTTAACTACTTGTTTGTTCTTGACAAACAAGATATAACCGAAATCAAACCATAAAGACAGGAAATAAAAACAACACTCAGCGAGTATTATAGCAATAAAGGAGGGAACATGGGACATCGAGTACAATATGGTTAACATTATTCCTGATGATTCTCATTTTAGACTAACAGCAATGTGGTTTAAAGACTAATTAAGACTGTGGTTTCAGTTTAATGTTATTTTTTTATTTGTAGTAAATGTATATACTAGTAAACTACTTTCATATACTGTAAAGTACGTTCATCTAATATGGCATTATTATATTATATTACCGGTATTATTAAACGTTTCTTGCATTATTAATCCCATGTTTTGGTTTATTTTGGCTTTTGTTTTCACTATGGCAGGGTACGAAGTTAAGGGTCGCCCGGTCGCCCGTGGCGAGTCAAAATGGCGTCGGGCAAGTCAAAACCTTATCACGTGTCGCCCGCCTGGCGACCCAAAATTTCCGCGTATTATGTTAGGTATAAAACGCAAATTACTAGCTGATCAGGAAGTTTAATTTTTATTTCCTGTTACTATTACTGCGTTATCAAACCGATATAGGATATAATAGCGACCACTTCCCCAGTATATCGGACGCTCCAAAACCATTCGGAATGTCTCAACCAGTCGGCCACGTAATATTCGTAGGCTCAATCGGAACACCTCGGACATGTCCATTGGAATAAATTGTCGCATTTTGCTACGCTATGATTTGCAGAGAGACAGACAGGTTTTCTGAAGTTGCATTGTGTTTACGAAAGATACCGAGTCTACTATAATTTAAGTAAGGTATTTTAAAAACAAAATGCAGCCTTGGGCCACTCAAAAGTTGTACGGGC
>JAECMU010075599.1:0-13561 GCA_016106625.1 Dracogyra subfuscus
CTTTTTATCGATTTTAATTATATATCAAATATATTTCTTTTCTGCATATAATATTAATGGCTATATATTAAACGTGTTATCGTTCTACTATTTGTACTAGGTTAAATTTAATTTTATTTCCAAAAATATATTTGAAATCCAGTTTGGACTTCTTACACATATTAAGACGACCAGAAACACATTGAATATACAGACACTGATAAATAATATATATAATATGTAAGTTTAATCGTAGAGATATTTTATTAATCGAAAACATCTTACAATGGAGCAAACTCTGAAATGTACCGGTACCTTTAAAATTAAAAATGGGATTATGCATGCAAAGAGAAAAATGATCTGGTTGTCAATTCTAGAGAAAACTATTTATAATTAAGCCTGTAAAGAGAAACGAAAGCATCAAGAGAATTAAAATTGCACAGAGAAGCAAAACACTTAGCCTGTCCAATTTGTAAAGAGAACAAGGACATGAGTTAAAAATGTTTAATGAGAGTGAACTATGGAACTCTGTTACTCATAATGACTTACAAGCACCCAAAACAGGCCTTCAGATTTTCAGTAAAAACATGTATGGTTAAAGGGACATTCCCGAGTTTGATGTTTCCGACTAATAAAATATTTCTACGATTAAACTTACATATTAAATATATTTTCTTGTTTAGAATATCAGTGTCTGTATACTGAATATGTTTCTGGTCGTCTTAATATTTGTAAGAAGCCCAAACTGGCTTTTATCTTCAGACAATTTCGTACGTACGAAAAAACAATATTTTAGGAAATAAAATGAAATTTAACCTCGTACAAATATTAGAACCATCAGAAACGCGTTTAATGTACAGCCACTAATATTTTTTTGCGGGACAATGTATTTGATATGTAATTACAATCGTTAAAAAGTCTCTGCTAGTCGATAACATCTTAAAAAGTGCAGCAAACTCAGGAATGTCCTTTTAAAGGAACATATACTTTGGGTTAATTGGTACTATTTCAGTTGAAGGTACTTCCTAGGAAACCTTCCCTTGCCTACATAGACCTTACCTGAATGAATGAATGAATAAATGTTTAACGACACCCCAGCACGAAAAATACATCGGCTATTGGGTGTCACACTATGGTAATGCGGAAAACATGAAGAATGAATTAATGAATGCTTAAAGTCACATTGTCTGGAATATTTTTTTATTATATAAGCATATAGAACAGAAAATCCCATTACGTTTAGTGCATATGTGGCGCAACACTCATCATTGGTTTCACAACGCTGTCTTATCCAGGTCAAAAACATAGCCATTATTTTAAAAGTGGAACACTTTTGACGGGCTCCTACCGATCTCGGTTTTCATTGGCTTATCACAAGTGTGAAATTCGTGAGATTTCGCAATTTGTTAACAAATTTAACGGTCTTGATTGAGGGGTCGTCTCATAACTCCAAAACATATTTATATCCACAGTGGTATGGTATGTCTTTCCAGGGTCGATGGGTGGGGGATTTGCTAGCTGTTGGCATACACGTTACACGTAAGGGCGTGTTACTAATTACGTAACGCTCTTGGGGTAGAGGAAGAGAGTACTGTCTTCGATTTACGTAACATTTTTCAAGACTATATGTTATTTTTATTCATTACTTAAGACTTAAAAAGGTGGGTGTTTTTTTGTGGAAATGCGCGGTCAGTCTAGGATAGATCCGCATCGACGGGTATGTAAAAGTCAGTGGTATGTGATATCCTGTCAGCAGGATGGTACATATAAACGATTCCTTGCTAAAAAATAAAAATAATTAAAAATAATAATAATTAAAAATAATTAAAAATAAAAAAAATAAAAAAAATCCACAAACCAATGTAGTGGGTTTCCAAGGCGCGTGTACAGGGATTTCAGCGGGGTTGGGGTTATAGACTGTTGAGCTAAGTTTATATATGGGGCCATACTCACTCAGAAAATACATTAAAAATGTTTTAAGCTTGGGCAAGTAAGGGTTTACACCCCCCACCCCCCCGCACATGCACCGACTCCTCTAAGATTATACTAGTATGTCAAAATTACCAAATGTTAGACATCCAACAGCAGATGAAAGGAAGGATAGAATATGTTTTATTTAACGACGCACTCAATACATTTTATTTACGGTTGTATGACGTCGGATTATTATTAAATCAATATGCTCTAACTTTGACGTCGTTAAACACTTCCCCCCTCCGGGCCGCCCTAACTTTACCCTTTCCGAAGGAATATTTATTTGAATTTGTCTACTTTAGTATATTTTATTAAAAAACATATACATGATTAATGTGTTACTAGTATACAAATTAAACTTTGAAAGTTCTACTAACACTTTATAAAATATTAATTCTGAAATAGGAAGGTAGGATTGTTGATAATATGATTAACTTTGAAAGTTTTACTAACACTTTATAAAATATTAATTGTGAAATAGGAAGGTAGGATTGTTGATAATACGTTGTAAAGATCAAACCGGTTTTAAAGGGACATTCCTGAGTTTGCTGCAGTATTTTAAGATGATATCGACTAATAAAATATTTCTACGATTAAACTTACATATTAAATATATTTTCTTGTTTAGAATATTAGTGGCTCTATATCAAAGTTTTCCTGATCGTTATAATATTTGTTCTAGGTTAATTTTCATTTTATTTCCTAAAAAGACATTGATATTCTAAACAAAAATATATATTTAATATGAAAGTTTAATCGTAGACATGTTGTATTAGTCGGAAACATCTTACAATGCAACAAACTCAGGAATGTCCCTTTAACGAAAGACTCTAGTACCGTATCCTCAAACGAACGTTCTTCGTACAGCGCAAGATTTCTCTTTTAATTTTTTGAGACGAACCCTACAATTTGAAATCGGCAAAAGCACGTGTTAACTGAAACTGAAGCTGTCGTTTGAACTTTGCCGAGCTATGGCGGCACTGACTACGAATCGAGTGTATACTTTTGACGATATCCGTTCATAACGAACACACACAGGTGTTTTTAAAAGTGCATTTGAGCTTGTATTTCATATCTGTACATTATGTTATAATATGGTAACCAGACAATGTAACTTTAACGACACCCCAGCACGAAAACTCCACTGGGCACTGGGTGTCCAACCATGGAAATGCAAACAAACTGATTATCAACATCAATATAAAAATACAAGATCCAAACAAAAACAGTGTAAAGAGCTATACAAACATCACAGATAGATACTGACTTTTACTAAATGTACGTGCCATTCACAAAGAGAATGTTAACCCCTGTACCACGGCGAGGTTACAGCACGCGCAGGGATAGACCTTGCCTTACCGTAACAGTAAGAGAGCGCTTAAAAGTTACATTCTCTGATTACCATATTATAACATCATGTACAGATATGAAATACAAACTCAAATGCATTTAAAAAAAACTCAATTCGTAGTCAGTGCCGTCATAGCTCGTCAAAGTAGAAACGACAGCCTGTTGTCAGTTTCAATTAACACATGAATTTGCCGATTTCAAATGGTAGGGTTCGTTTAAACAAATTGAAAGAGATATCTTGCGCTGTACGAAAAACGTTCTGTTGAGGATACGGTACTAGAGTCTTTCGTTAAAACTGGTTTGATCTTGACAACGTATCATCGACAATCGTACCTTCCTATTCCAGAATTAAAGGGACATTCTTGAGGTTGCTGCATTGTAAGATGACATCAACTAATACACTATTTCTACGATTAAAGTTTTATATTAAATGCATTTTCTTGTTTAGAATATCCGTGTCTGTATATTCAACGTGTTTTTGGTCGTCTTAATATTTGTAAGACCGATCTCGGTGGCGTCGTGGTTAGGCCATCGGTCTTAAGACTGGTAGGTACTGGGTTCGGATTCCAGTCGAGGCATGGAATTTTTAATCCAGATATCGACTCCAAACCCTGAGTGAGTGCTTCGCAAGACTCAAAGGGGTAGAAGTAAACCACAAGGAGCCATGGTTTGTGATATCCTGCCTGTGGGAAGCGCAAATAAAAGATCCCTTGCTGTTAATCGACATAAGAGTAGCCCATTAAGTGGCGACAGCGGTTTTCCTCTCAAAATATGTGTGGTCCTTAAACATATGTCTGACGCCATATAACCGTAAATAAAATGTGTTGAGTGTCGTTAAATAAAACATTTCTTCTTTAAAAAAAAAAAATATTTGTAAGAAGCCCAACTTGGATTTTGTCTTCAAATAATTTCGTATGTATGCACCAAACGTAATGGGATTTTCTGTTCTATATGCTTAAATAATAAATATTCCAAGGAATGCCGCTTTAACCACTGGGCAACGCCCCACATTGCGTGTTATGAGTCTGTAGAGCAATTCCATTTTGTGAAGAGTACTTTTCGTGTTGTCATGTCGTTAAAAATTAATCAATTCATTACCCTTTAGAGAATTATAATACTAAGTAGAGAACAGGTAAGTAGAATTTGATTAAGTTAATAATGGCTTTAATTAGCCCGTCAAGAAGATATCTTACTTTCAACATACAATGGTAATCCTCGGGACGCACATACAGAACGAGTGAAAACAAAGTTTCGTCAACATGGCAAAATTATGCGAATCAATAGTGCTGACTTTAATTACTTCCTACTTGTACATGCAGTGCAGTCTAAACATCTGGGAAATGCATTAATGGATATTCAGAATTTAATAAAATCACTGGACCTAACTCTGATACATGATAAATATCGTGACAGATGTACATAAAATGTTGGATTTGGATAAATTAAGTTTGACATAAGATCACCAAAAAGCACCATAACGTAGATTTCATTGGTGAAATAAAACAGTATTTAGAAAAAATAATACGGAAGATAAAGTTTGTTTTATTTAACGAAGCCATTAGAGCGCATTAATGGTTTGTTTACTCACAAACAGCAAACCTTTCACACGCTAGGATTGTGTTCCATAATATATATATATTTGACTTTTACAATCAAATAAATAATGGTATTCATTTCCAATATCAGTATTACAAAGTTTACATAATATATTTTCTTTAGAATGTTACAATCTACCTGTTTTAGTGGTAATCGTAAATTTGATTAAAGCAATTTGGTTATGCAGTAACTACTTTGGCATGATAACCGATAACAAAGTAAAATTACGTTTTGATTAATGTATAACATTAGCTCCTGAACCTTTTTGTAATATTCGACATTTTATATGAATTTATTGACCTTTTTGTTTTAATTCTTGTTTATAGGATTTGAAATAGACATATTGATTAATGTGCGCCACATTTTGGCAACAGAAATGTTTTCGAATCGTTTTAATTCCACCCAGAATTAACTGTAAAGTTTTTCTATACCAAGTTTTAAAATATACTTATCTTGGTTTTGATGTGATGCGTACGTGCGTGCAATCTTTTACATGCTCCTATACCACTAATGTTTCAAGCTACCAGTGACTTGACTCTGGACAGAAAAAAGTGGGACAATTTTGATTTTTAACCTAAACTAAATAAAATAAGGGGCCAACTTTACCATAAAAAATATTTTAAAAAATTAAGCGCATACCAAAAATTTATTTTATATAAATAAGAAAAATTATTTAATTTTGACGCTAATTGACTGGGCGTTCTAAACTACAAATTAATAATTTTAGCCCTAGGAGGGGGGTAAAAGGTTCCAAGGGGAGGGGGGGGGGGGAGGAGCCACCGGGCCCAATTTTAATTTATATTTTAAATGTTTCTTTTCCTTTATTTTTAAAAGAGGGGCGCTAGTCCTATTGGTAACCTTGGTGTGGGGTGGGGCCGGGATCGACCGGAGGGAGGGGTGAGGCCATTTCAGGACAAACCTAACACCTCCTACGGCCGAAACCGCATCCGCCTAAGCGCCTCGATGTAATGCACTTTCCCCACAGCACTTTACACTGTGGGTTTACATAATATATTTTTTTAAACTGAAAATAATGTGCTTACATTTGTTTGACACACAATAGCTGATGTGTATTTTTGTGCTGCGGTGTCGTTAAACATTCATGCATTCGTGAACCCAATCGCCGTGTTATTGAAAATACTTTAATGGATTTCAGCCAACAACATGCCGTCATTACTAAAGACTCTATAATGAATCTTGAGACAAATTTATGTTCACGACTGAATGCACGTGGCAAGCATCTCGTAGTGACGATCTTAAAGGGACATTCCTGACTTTGTTCCATTGTAAAATGTTTCAGACTAATAAACTATTTCTACGATTAAACTTACATAGTCAATATATTTTCTGTTTTTTATTTTATTTTTTATATCGATGTCTGTATATTCAATGTGTTTCTGGTCGTCTTAATATCTGTAAGAAGCCCAAACTGGATTTTCTCTTCAAATAATTTCGTACGTACGAAAAAAACCTTTTTTAGAAAAATAAAATGAAATTTAACCTTGTACATATTTTAGAACGATCAGAAACATTTTTAATATGCAGCCATCACCACGTTGTAAAGAAAATCTGAATTCATCCGAAAAAAGAACGGTATTCCAGCGTTGACATTGCGTTAAAACGCATCCGACGTAAGGACGTCGTGCATGTAAACCGTTCTCCCGCAGACGATTACGAACAGTTTGCCCACTGATTCGGTTATTATGAAGTCCAGGTGTCTTAGCAGTGGCAGTTTGGAATCGATTTCGCAAATGCGTGTTCATGATATAGCGCTGTAACACGCGTACGTCCACGACGTGGCAAGTCGTTGGTGCTTCCTTTTGTTCGAAATCTTACGCGAAGACTCCTAACGTGCCTTGCAACGTCTTCTGTCGACATGCCAGCATGAAGCATGCCAATCGCCCGTTCGCGTAAATTATTAGGTATTCTTGGCATACTAAAAATGCTACAAATTGTGAAGCGTTTTCATTCACTTGACAACAATGTCAGCAAGACAAGTAAATCACATTGACCGAATACTACATGGGACATGTCGAACCATGCATGGACGTGCAAAATTGAATTTTACATTGTCGACGATTAACAGTGCAAAAATAATCGATAACATTCATGAATCCTGATAATACAGCTCAAGGCTAATACTACCTATATAATTTCATTACACAATGAATTCTTTAACACAACAAATACTTTATGTTAAGCAGTCACATGATCATATTCTTCAGCTTATCAGACAGCAGAAGAGCTAGTTTTTAAAAAGATTATATGAACAAAATACAGACTACAGACTTTATGTTGTAAATGTCATTTATTAAAATGTCTACACCATTAGCGGTTTTTTTCTGACACTTTTCAATGACTAAAACCTAAAAGTAAACAAATGTGACACATTGCTGTCTTCCAACAAAAAGTCATAAAATATATACAAGTACAAACATCCAACAATGAAGGACAAAGCATATAATGGAAAAAAAGGTGGTGTACAAAAAGGCCAATGTGTTACACAGTTTACACTTTGACAAAACAAACTCGGAACAAAAGCAAAGCTACAATAGGAATCTGCCCGAGGTAGTACCCTGACAAGTGTTACATCTAGCAAAATAATTGTAATATGTGCAGAAAAAACAGCATACAATTAACATATTAACTTACTAAAATTGCATATGAGACACCAGATTACTTATTAAAATTGTATGTAGGACATTACCGCTCTCTGGCTACCTAGATATCAATACAATAATCATTGTGGTGAAAGGGGTGGAGGTGGGTTTTTGTAAATTACCTTGAGCAACGCGAAAACTCTTGTCTCCAGAAAAATGGCTAGCGGGCACCTCATTTGAGGGCGCGTCTCAAATATACAAAAGTGTGTTAGCGGACGCCTCAATTGAAGGTGCGTCTCAAAATATACAAAAGTGTACTACTTTACGACATCAGCGATTGTTTTCGTAAAACACTCAATGTATTAAAAAGTAAGCTCAGTTAACATAAATGCCATTATTTGTTAATAATTATGTTATAATTATGTACAAATCGGAAGTTTCTTTTTTTGTTCAGTATATGTGTGAAAATCACTATCTTTTATAATTAATGTTCAGGTTTCGTTCGAAAAGAGGTGCTCTAGTATTCCTGTGGATTGCTGCTCGGACACCAACAAACGTCGACTGAGAGCCCTGAGTGTTCCGGACTTCTGCATAAATCCACGAACTTCAAGCCATTCTAGACAAGATAAAACATAAGGTGTACAGGCAGTGAGTGAGCGACGAGACACCGGTTAGTATTGCCATTTGAAGTTGTACTTGTATGTAAGGATTGATTATCCTATATGAGTTTGTAATGAATCAATAAATATTTAACGATATTCCAGCAAAAAATACACATTGGCTACTGAGTGTCAGAAAAGGCAAGTATATGGAAATATTATTCATATAAATATATGTAAAACCAGTGTAAAGAAATGTGGGGTTAAGTATAATGCAATACAAATATCAAGTATATATATTTTTTAAAATCAAAATTAATTCTGGATGGAATTTAAAACTATTCGAAAACATCTCTGTTGGTAAATATATCGTTTCTCGTCGGCTTCAGATGATTTGAACCAAAATGTGGTGCAGTTAGTAAGCACTGGCAATGAGGACGAGGGTGCTTATAGGAAAGAGTCTAATGACAGTTGCAAGTGCATATATGGATCCAGATTTTCTCAATTTCCGATGTTTATTTTTTTACAGAAACTATGTCATATTTAAACCTACAGTTTAAATGAATGCCTGGAATGTGAACCTACATTGAGAAAATATTTAATAGAATCTAGTTACCACTAGTCTGAGGAACGAAACTGATAAATCTATTCCATTTGCTAGAACAAATGTGTTATAAATGTCATTTATATATTCAACAATTATTGATCTGAAAGCGGAAATACGAAATTGCGAACGAATTTAATCTTTTAAAGACAAAATAGTACCGAATGTTTACAAAGTGTCCTCATTCCAATGACAAGAAAGAAAGAAAGAAAGAAATGTTTTATTTACCGACACACTCAACACATTTTATTTACGGTTATATGGCGTCAGACATATGGTTAAGGACCACAAATATACTGAGAGGAAACCCGCTGTCGCCACTTCATGGGCTACTCTTTTTCGATTAGCAGCAAGGGAAAGGGATCTTTTATATGCACAATCCCATAGATAGGATAACACATACCACGGCCTTAGATGTACAAGTCGTGGTGCACTGGCTGGAGCGAGAAATAGCAAGGCTCAATGGGTAGGTGTAAACCACTTGCTCCGACCAGTGATCAATAACTGGTTCAACAAAGGCCATGATTTGTGCTATCTTGTCTGTGGGAAGCGCAAATTGAAGATCCCTTGCTGTTAATCGGAAAGAGTAGCCCATGAAGTGGCGAGAGCGGGTTTCCTCTCAAAATCTGTGTGGTCCTTAACCATATGCCTGACGCCATATAACCGTAAATCAAATGTGTCGAGTGCGTCGTTAACTAAAGCATTTCTGTCTTTTTCTTTAATTTAATGATTGCAATTAGGAGAGGGCCTAGTAAGTTGGATGACTTTCTGTATATACATTATATACAATAAAATATGTTTTTAATTCAACTGGAGACCAATTTAAATTCTGATGTCGTGAGAGTCGAATATTTTGTCATGTTGGTAAGATTTTTGGTTCTTGTGACTTCAAAATCTATACACATTTGAGTCTGGTCAAAACCCAACACTTTTTGACCACCCTCACCTCCCCCCCCCCCCCAACCTCAATATTAGCATTATTTTGTGTACTAGTATTATCTTATGCCAACCCATGTGTTTCTTTTAACAGTTCTCATTCTATGCATATTAATATATTTTCAGATAAAATGGTTTACCTTTTGGGCTGGTCATTACTTTTACTGTTTGGAGTAAGTGGTATCGAGTCGTTGAGTAGAGCCCCACAAGAAAACACTGGAAATGAGGCAACAAGTAGCTTTGAGAGGACCAGTAGCAAAATGGTCACCAACAAGAGAAACGGTGCACCAGAAACTGAGCCGATGAGAAACGTGAATGTCAAAGAAAACAACACTGCTTCGCACATACAAACAAGCACACATGCTACGACAGTAATCAGTAAACTCGAATTACAGGGTGCAAAGAACAAACGTAAGAATACGTTTACACCCGTTGGACTGTCCACACCGAATGGCGAATTGGATCCTAACGCTAGAACACGAAATGTGTTGGTTAAGGACGAGTCCACAAATGTATTTGAACTTTCCAAACGAAGACAAGTACCGTCCAATGATATTAACCTTAAACGAAGGCGTAAAAGTAGAGGTGAGACACAAAAATCGAGAAAAGTCGTCAACAAAAACGAAACGGTGTGTGAAGAACCGAAAGTCAGGACAAGAAGAGGCAATAACGGGTGTACTAATGATACTCTAAAGATAATTCCATTCACTACCGCCAAGTATATAACACAAGCTTTCCCATTTGTTGTCAATCTAATCAGCATAGGTTTCTACATCAGACGACTAGGAAAGTCTAACGTTCCCATGTACGTGATAGCCATGAACCTAACAGAACTAATTTCAGTGTTGTTGGCCTTTTCCTGGTTGCTGGTTCATAAAAATGGGTGGTTCTCGCGTGCTAATGCAAGAAACCAAATCACTGGTCCTCTCATGCCTCACGTCAGCACCTGGGTCAAACAAGGGTCGTACGTTATTCACCTGCTGCTAACCATCGAACGATTTCAGGTTGTGAAGTACCCTATGCATTACCTCCATATCTGGAACGTCTCCAAAGGCAAATTGGTCATGTTCGTAGCCGTCTTGTTTTTCGTCATCAGTCACGTTATTGGCGTTTCCATTTCGGCGACACTGCGCCATACCTACGACCGCAACCTCTTTTACGAGTGGAACGCGACATCTGGCGGGTTGTTCATCGTCTTGCCGGTTACTGTGATAGTAATCCTCAACACGGCCACGTCCATCGTGTTCCACATGGAGACCTCCGCCATCAAGAAGTCAAGCGCGGGCGCTACTCTGCAGCAGCTGTTGAAACGCGACAAGAGACAGATAATCAGTTTAACAATCACGACCACGGTTCTCATTCTGACGTCAACTCCATCCTCGCTGTTTGTGATGTTCATAGGTCCGAACCAAAGACCTGACATGTCGCGCAAGCTATTGGAAGAAGGCCTTGCCACGTTGTCGTATTTCGGAAATGGTATTGCATTCATCATTCTGATGTCGCTAAGTGTGGCAGACAGGAAACTGTGCTGTCCATGCTGCGTTACCTCTGAATAAAGGTCAGGACAATCGTCCAAGGGATCTTTAAATTGTACTGTCAGTACCTGTGTTCCAGCTTCTACGACTTAAAAGGCAAACAGATTGTGTGTACTCGATGGCCTCATCTTCAGCTGATCTGTCACGTAAACATTTACAGCCAAGGAGATTGTTTTTTCGTTTTAGTCTTAAGTGAGGTTGGTGATAGTTAGTCATTTAACAATTATCCCATAAAATTAAATGTATCTAGAACCATAAACGTATTTTTTTCGTTTTAGTCTTAAGTGAGGTTGATGATAGTTAGTCATTTAACAATTATTCCATAAAATTAAATGCATCTAGAACCATAAACGTATTCTATGGCACTGACAGTTGCATTAACGGATGTTCATCTCAGTTCTTGTTAAAGAACAGATCAAGTGCTTTTGAAGTGCGATCTTTTAAGAAATTGAGCTAAAAGTCGTAAATAAAAAGATGTTGTTCGGATCAAATCATAACAAAGAATGAGATCGGGTGTGGTTAATTTGGCGGGTACAGGTGGAAAAATACCCCACATGCAGTGCTACTGTCCTAAGCATCAATGTATTCAGTCAACCGTCACCTGTCACTAATTACACGTGCTACCGAAAACATACCAACCCAATATCTATTCTAACCCAACCAATCTATAACATTACCCTTACTATTAATATATAAACTGTAATAAGGTAAGTGACTAACTACAAATAATTAATGCCCAAAATATCTAATTAATAACATATTAAATAGCAAACACTACACTTGGTTACATAGGGACTGTTGATTATCGTCATAACATTTACAGTCTTTCTGATCGGTGTCCAGAGTGCTGGATATCTTTTTGTGTTATATCACGTGTAAAGTTGTCAACTTTGTTACAAAATCGGAAGATTAATACATATCTTATATTAGCCTCCTCACTGATGCACCAACAGATTTCTTAATTTTTTCTTACCTTTCAGTACCATTAATTTAAACTATTATTTAAACTATTTAACTATCATTGATGCTTTTAAATGTTTTCTTAGAACCTGTTTGTGATATAGTGTGACTGTTCTCAATGAATTTATTTTTAATTAACCAAGTAACATCTTTTTACCTACTGTATGTGTATGTTGTTTACGTGTTGTCTGTTTTATTTAATTTTCTTTTGTGTATAGTGTCCTTTATCGACGTAAGAGAAATGCCTTTTTAATGTAATAAAATATTCTATTCTATATGTAAACTTAACTGTGCTGCCTAATTTTCCTAAACGTTTGACACCAAGTAACAATTTACTAACCACAGACCTACTGGCCCATCAGACAATGGGACCATTTAACAGTATTCATAGCTCCATTGGTGAAGAATCTGGTGGAATGAATGAATGTTTAACGACACCCCAGCACAAAAAATACATCGGCTAGTGGGTGTCAAACTATGGTAAAGGGAAAACATTAAATGGTGAATCACATCAAGATAAAAATGCAAAAGTTAAATAAAAAACACAGTGTAAAAATACAAATATCACATATATATCAACTTAAAATTTGGAATAAAAGTCAGTGTCACGTAAAAATTGTAAAATAAGTTCTGGATGGAATCGGAATGATTCCATCACAGATCGCGAACCAAAAATATCTTTCCGAGTTCCTGACAAATGCTTACACTCACCAAAATGTGGCGCACCGTCAGAGTACACTGACAATGCTCACACTGAGGTGGAGGATCTTTCTTCAAGATAAATGAATGGGTAATCTGGTTGATCATTTGTATATAAGACGAGCTAATGTCTGTAACAAATGGTACCAACGAAGCTACTTCCCTTTAGATCCATCAGTCAAATTACATATCATGTAGAAAAAATAATGATTGTCATAATGTGGCATTCACACTAGTTTGAAATTAAATACTAGTTAACCACCAACACCACAACGGCAACAAAAGATAACAGTGGTGATCTTGAAATACCCGTTAGGAGTTTGACAAAGGACCACACACAGTGGCGATCTTGATATGCCCGTTAGAGGAGTTTGACAAAGGAGCACACACAGTGGTAATCTTGGTATGTCCGTTAGGAGTTGGACACAGGAGCAGCACACACATTAATGAATGAGTTACATTTATGACTGGATTATAATTATTTAAAACAAAGGCACAAGAGGATGGATTAACAATAGCCTCTGTTAGAAACTTACTTATCTACCCTTGATTTATATGTGCACTAAGCTGCCCGTACATCTGCCAAATTATTTCTGGCGTGTTTACGGTCCAGTCGTTTGCAACAAGGGCCCTTTATTACTACTGAATTGTGGAGTAGTTATCTATTATCGTTTGTCACATTATGTGCAATCTCCTTTCACAGAAAAGAAAATGTACAATAGTGTTTGT
>JAECMU010075608.1:0-11788 GCA_016106625.1 Dracogyra subfuscus
TGGGTGGGTGGGTGGATGGATGGGACTGATGGATAATTGATCTCAGGGGTAAAGAATGTCTTTGATTTGTGATCGATGAATATATGGGTGATTGGGTGGATGGAAAGATGGGTGGATGAATGGATGGTTGGATGGATGGATGGATAGATGGATGAACAGATGAACAGATGGATGACTGACTAACATTCTTCAGTTTAAATACAATGTCATATACAAATAAAGTAATAACACAGGTACGTTCACCAATTACTGTACCTGTAATTAACATGTACATGCAGGTGTCTCCATTTACCTGACTGCAAATAAACAACAACAAGTCTATATTTAAAGCCACCATGTGTGTGTGTGTGTGTGTGTGTGTGTGTGTGACAGTCTGTACTATACCTGGCACTTGAAACAACTGACCCCAAATGACCCTCAGCTGTTGTCAAATCACCAGTCTGCTTACACAGAACTGTAGAGTGTACTATAGTACTATTTACCTGTATCGTGTGTTAGTGTATATATGCTCTGCAAAACGATCATACCTGAATGGCCGACGCCCAGCACAGCCAGAAAAGAACACAGATGGGGTTCCGGAAACGTTGACAGGTCCTGGGGGCGAACGGCCCCCATCCGCATGCCTCCTCTTTCCCCTTCTCTCTATCCACGTGAGTGAAGACACTCTCACCGGACGAGTTAGCTGCGTTTTTCCCGCCCGACATCTCTGGCGATGTGTTCGCTTCCATAGCCGAGTATTCAATGGGGCGGGACTTCAGTTTTGTCATTGCAACGTTTCTCATTGGTCTTTTTTTTTCCCTTTATTCTTCAGGTGCGATGTGGTTGAGCGACTGCAGTCAGTGACCGGCGGTGCAGAAGATTTACAGTATGCTTGTCATAAGTGGTTTCTTGTTGTAAATTGGGATTTACCTGCAAGGTGTAAATGGAAAATGAGTACGAGTCTGTTAATCTGTACATAATAGGTGTTAACAGTGGGGCTTAGTGTGATACCTGGATACAGGTAATTACAGGTGACATATGTAATTGTGTAATTAGCCAACATGATTCACGTCTGTCAGTGAAAACATACCATTATACAGAAGAAGAAGGAAATGATTTATTTAATGACACACTCAACACATTTTATTTAAGGTTATATCGCATCAGACATATGGTTAAGGACCACACAGATATTGAGGAAGGAAACCCACTGTCGCCACTTAATGGGCTACTCTTTTCGATTAGTGGCAAAGGATCTTCTATATGCACCATCCCATAGACAGGATAGCACATACCACGGCCTTTGATGTACCTGTCGTGGTGCACTGGCTGGAACCTTTTACAGAAGTCATAAATTAATATGGTATAAAAAAAAGAAGGAAGAAATTTTGTTTTGTTTAATGACACCACTAGAGCACATTGATTTGTTAATAATCGGCTATAGGCTGTCAAACATATGGTCATTTTTTACACAGTCATAGAGAGGAAACCTGCTACATTTTTCCATTACTTTTATATGCATTGTCCTACAGACAGGACTGCACATACCACAGTCTTTGATATACCAGTCGTGATGCACTGGCTGGAATGAGAAATAGTCCAATTGGCCCACCAACAGGGATCGATCCTAGACTGACTAAGCATCAGGCATGCACTTTACCACTGAGCTACACCCCGCCCCCTTAAACAAAATAAAGTTTTCTGCATGTATGTAAGAACTGAGAAATATTTGGGTATGGCACTATAAAATTGAATGCAAAGTCAACAAAGGACCTCCCCCAGAAAGAAAATGGGTTACGTTTAGGGTTAGGGTTAAGAAAATCATACAGTAATAATGAGAGTAATTAATTTTGTCAAAAAGTTAATTTAAAAAAAAAAAAAAAAATCGTGTTTGGTGCCATACCTGTATTGCCCTCTGACAGAAACCCTGGCATGCATGGTGCACTGGTTGGAATGAGAAATAGCCCAATGTGGCCACTGATGGAGATCGATACTAGTCCAACCATGCATCAGGTGTGTGCTAGTATGGTATAACCAGCCTTGGTGGTGTTGTGGTTAAGCTATCGGACATAATGGCTGGTAGGTACAGAGTTCTCAGCCCGGTACCGGCTCTCATCCAAATAAATTGGTAGATATAAAACCACTACACCCTCGTCTCTCTGACCAGGGAACAATATGTGGAAATCTGAGGTAACCGGAAGTCGGTTCACATGGGTTTTATGTTGGTAACCAATTGTTCGGTTATATTTGCATAAACCGTGGGTTACCTGATCAGTTACCTCAAAATTACGTTAAAAGTATATTTTAAATACATAGTTTTTAGCTCAAACATAAAGTTAAAATGAAATACAAAAGAAAACATTTTACAAAAAGAAAGAAAGAAAAAAATATTTAATGCTTGCTAAAGTTAATAATTTTGTAAAAGAACTGAATATTAGCCCCAGTATTGAAGCAAAATGTTTTAGCATTTAGCCCGAACGATGGGATTCAGAGGACCTCTCCCCGTGAAAATGTTGAAACTCAGGACACCTGTAGATACATTCTGAGCCTTATCTGAGGCATTTGTTTCTGTCTTTTTTTCGAGTCAATATTAAAGGGACATACCCTAGTTTTTAAACACTAAGACATAGTTTTGACTATTAGAGGCGTTTTTTGATAACTGAAATCATACTTTACTTAAATTTTGTTGTTTAAAGTATCCATTTTCGTACATTCGAAGTATCTTTGGTCATCCTGATGTTTTTTTAATATCACAAAATGCATTTCTCATATTTTTAAAAAGGCACGTGCCTCTGAGAAGTAACAGTTATGTAGTTAAGTTTTATTCTATTTTAGAGGGTATTTCACCATTTCAAAGTCAAAGACACATGTGTCACTCAGTTGTAAATTTATAAAAATGTGTTACAGGTTTGTAAATAAAACTAAACTTAATGTTAATTTTCATGAACTGAAACTAGGGTATGTCCCTTTAAGAGGATATTTTATAGAATAATTACAGACAGCCTCGACCTAATCCCGGATTATTATTTTTTCTTTTTGCATTACACACATTAGTATGTACTGTGCATAATGGGCTCTATACACCTTTGAAATAGATACATAATAATTTGGTGGGATTCCTTTTTTCGGTTTGCTATGCTACTTTCACTTTATCGATAGTACAATTAATGTACTTCTATACAACAGTGACATTCCAAATGTTTGTTTTTTAAAGCTCATTGTGCGATGTTAGTATTTTCAATTTGTGAGACATTTTTGAATTCCTATTTACGTTAAAACTGTTTTCAACACATGTAAAATTATAACCAATCCCATATTATGTCTTTGAGATAAAATAGCAGCAGATAATGTAGCCATCACCAGCTGTCCGTGCACATTTCCTGAAAACGTTTGGCACGACTCCATACAGAACAATTAGTTTAACCTGGTCACAAGTTATAACTGTTGCAATATAACTTTGTTTACTAGTTTGCTGAGCATCAAGTATCTAAAATTCAGCCTAAAGACATTTATCGGTATACTAGTAGTACGTCTGCATGAATAAACTTCCTGTAATCATGAAGTTTGCAAGTTTTAATTTCTGAACATTTACAGGTTATGACGTAACCAATTTGCCGTTTGTATAAATTAAATTTTGCGTAACCGACACACAAACAGAACAGCGGTTCGCGTGAAATATTGTGCCCTACTGACTGACCCCTAATAACTAACCCACTGTCCTGGACAGACTGCCCAGATAGCTGAGGTATGCCCAGGACAGCATGCTTGAACATTAATTGGGTATAAGCAGAGAAATAAGTCAAAATGAAATGAGAATCATATAAGATGCAATTTTTCGTATCCACCTAAAAGTATACGCCTCCCCCTGACCAGTGATCCATAACTGGTTCAACAAAGGCCATGGTTTGTGCTATCCTGCCTGTGGAAAGCGCAAATAAAAGATCCCTTGCTGCTAATTGATCGGAAAGAGTAGCCCATGAAGTGGCGACAGCGGGTCTTCTCTCAAAATCTGTGTGGTCCTTAACCATATGTCTGATCCCATATAACAGTAAATAAAACATGTTGAGTGCTTTGTTAAATAAAACATTCCTTTCTTTCTTTCCCACTGGTAAGATTCAAAAGTAGATTTAAAGGGACATACCCTAGCTTTAAAACACTAAAGCACATGTTTTACTATTATTTACTATTTTTTAGAATTGAAATCATACTTCACTTAGATTGTATTGCTTAGATTATCCATTTCAGTACATTTGAAGTGTTTTTGGTCATCCTGGTGTTTTTAATACTATAAAATGTATTTCTCAAATTTAAAAAAACGCATGTGCATCCGAGTGGTAACAGTTATGGGGTCGAGTTTTAGTCTGTTTTTAGAGGGTTTTCACCATTTCAAAGTCACAGACACATTTCACTCAAATGCAACTTTATCCAACCATGTTACAGGTTTGTAAACTAATTAAAGTTGAAACTTGGGTATGTCCCTTTAAAGCAATATAATTAAAATTAGCTCCACTATTACATGTGGATCTAACAGCAGCCACTTGGAACTCATGTCCACCAATCAAAACCTTACTTGCAGAATCATGCCAGTGACTAGAAAATAATTTTAAAACATTCCGAATTATTCTGAACGTATCCAACATGTTTTGTGTGAATTACAAACGCCTTATTTAGACCAGTAGAACTAATTTTAATCAGATTGCTAACCACACTGCATAGACTAACATTTTGTCTGTAAATAATAATTTAAATATTGATCAATCACACTTCTCCTTTTATAATGTTATTTGGGAGCATACAAATTCTAAAAATATCGGGCTAGTCCATTTTAGTGGCTGCAGTACAGCAAACCTTACAAAAACGTATGGGATCGGTATCAGTCTTCAATTTTATATTATAAATCATTTATTTATTAAAACCCCCACCTAAATCAGTCTTCAGTTTTATATTACAAATTATTTATTAAAAAAACAAAACATGTTTCAAGGCATTCATAATTCACACAAAACATGTCGTATACCCTCAGGATAACTGTGAATGTTTTCAAATTATTTTCACTGGCATGATTCTAAGAGTATGGTTTTGATTGGTGGACATGAGCTCCAACTGGCTGCTATTAGATCCATGTGTAATAGTGGAGCTAATTTTAATTAGACTGCCTTTAAAGGGACAGTCCTGAGTTTACAGGGATCTTTTATATGCACCATCCCACAGACTGAATAGCACATACCACTGCTTTTGATATACCAGTTGTGTTACACTGGCTGAAACAATATATAACACAAAGGATCCACTGATGGGGATAGATCCCAGACCTACCGCTCATCAAGCGGGCACTTTACCACTGGGCTATGTCCTGCCCTCTTCAGTATGTATTTACATTTATCCTATAACTTACCATAATATCCATGTCATATAGCGAGTTAATATTTACTGTATTAACCTGTGTGATATTGGCTTATGCAAATTTGTAAGGTCTCTAGGTTATGTGTTGCGGTTAATGAGTCCTTTGCTTACACGCCAATAAGACCCGTGTACCTGAGAGTACCGTTTTCAAAGATTTGTTTAAAATGCGTGACGTCAAACTAATCTGCGCTAATCATGATGACGTCATATTATCAATGGCGGCGGCTTTAGTACTGTGATTTACTAAAAAAGTAATTAGAATCTTATTTTAGAAGTGCTATAGAATAAATAGAATTCACTACTCGTGTTTTAATATGGAAAATATCAACCTCGTGTCGTTAATTGGTATTTGTCTCGGCAGAGCCTCGACAAATACCGATTAACTAACACTCGGTTGATATTTTCCATATTAAAAAACACTCGTGACGAATCCTCTATATATAACCTTTACTGAAGATTTTTTTCTATGGAATACAAATCACTCACCTGGCACTTATGAGGTGAGTGTTTTATCACTCACCTGGTACTTATGAGGTGAGCGTTTTATCACTCACCTGGAACTTATAAGGTGAGCATTTTATCACTCGCCTGGAACTTATGAGTTGAGTGTTTTATCACTCGCCTGGAATTTATGAGGTGAGTGTTTTATCACTCGCCTGGAATTTATGAGGTGAGTGTTTTATCATTCACCTGGAACTTATGACGTGAATGTTTTATCACTTACCTGTTATTCTTAAACGTATAGGACTGATTGAGCAAGCACAGGTAACAAAATATATATTTAAGCATAATATAAGCAGCAACAAATTAAACATACATGTGTAACATGTTTAAGGT
The DNA here is from genome assembly GCA_016106625.1 of Dracogyra subfuscus. Lineage (NCBI taxonomy): Eukaryota > Metazoa > Mollusca > Gastropoda > Neomphalida > Peltospiridae > Dracogyra > Dracogyra subfuscus. The sequence continues at coordinate 6,220 of JAECMU010075608.1, forward strand.
CACTGTTAATCAACAAGGATGTAAACAACCAACATTAAAGGAGTGGTACATTGTGATGTATATATATGTATGGCAATAAGTAGTTTATTGGTCTGTTGTTGTTTTGACAAACCAGGAAACAAATGATATTAAAGGATGGGTACATGTACATGTTAAACTTCTCTCAAAAGCAGACATTTGTCATGATTCCTTTTCAAATATCTATACAGAAGAGAAAACCTCTCTAAACTGGAAACCTCTTAAAATCTGACTTTTTAGTTGGTCCCGAAGGAAAGAAAGAAATGTTTTATTTAACGACACACTCAACATATTTTATTTATGGATAAATATGGATAAGGACAACAGAGATTTTGAGAGGAAACCTGCTGTCGCCACTTCATGGGCTACTCTTTCCAATCTTTTATTTGCGCTTCCCACAGGAAGGATAGCACTAACCATGGCCTTTATTGAATCAGTTACGGATCACTGGTCGGTGCAAGTGGTTTACACCTACCCATTGAGCACTCACTCAGAGTTTGGAGTCAGTATCTGGATTAAAAGTCCCATGCCTCGACTGGGATCTGAACCCAGTACCTACCAGCCTGTAGACCGATGGCCTAACCATGACACCACCGAGGCCGGTTTAAAGGATGGGTACATTGACACTGAAACCTTTGTAAACCAAACTTCTCTCAAAAGCGGACGTTTTTCATAGTCCCTTTTTAAATATCTGTACAGAAGAGAACCTCTCTAAACTGGATACCTCTTAAAACAAGACATTTTACTTGGACCCAAGAGTGTCCAGTTTAATAAAGTTTCACTGTATAATATAGACATTATTACTCCAGCAAGTACTCTGCTGGCCTTAGGTCAATTGGTAGATCGCTGACCTTAGGTCAATTGGTAGACCACTGGCCTTAGGTCAATTGGTAGACCACTGTCCATAGGTCAATTGGTAGACAGCTGCCCTTAGGTCAATTGGTAGACAGCTGCCCTTAGGTCAATTGGTAGACCGCTGGCCTTAGGTCAATTGGTAGACTGTTGGCCTTAGGTCAACTGGTAGACTGCTGTCCGTAGGTCAATTGGTAGACCATCATCCGTAGGTCAAATGTAGACCGATGTCCATAGGTCAATTGGTAGACTGCTGGCCTTAGGTCAATTGGTAGACAACTTGCTCGAGATACTTGGCTTATAGGATTGACCAGTACAACATGACTGGTATATCATAGGCCATGTGCTCTATAGTGCTACAGGGGAAAAGAAAAGAAAGAAAAGTGGGATTTTTTAACGACACCACTAGAGCACATTGATTAACTAATCATCGGCTAGTATTGGATGTCAAACATTTGGTAATTCTTACTCACAGTCATCAGAGGAAACCTGCTACATTTGTCCATTGTCATGTCATGTCATGTCACAGGATTTTATGTGAACATTCAGAACAAGCTGTTGTAGCGCACGCCTGTTTTGGGTGTTGGGACCAGTCTCGGCTGGCCTCTTCATCCAGGACAGGAAAGGTGGGGGTGGGAGAGGAGGGACCACCTGCACTGGCAGGTGTAAGGGAACACCAGCAGCCCAACAAAGTCGGTAGCAGGCAGGGGTGGGTGATGGTGGTGCTATAGCATTTTGAATGGAGCAATTAATATGCCAAAGAGAAAAAGGTGCACAATTTTGATTGAGGAATTTTGGCACAATTTTGAATGGTCGGTCAAAAGGAAAGTTTCCAGAGCTAGTATAGGTTTTGAGAGTAGCTCGTTAATTTTTCCGTTAGTAGCAAGGGATTTTTTACATGCACACCCCACAGACAGGATAACACATCTGACCATGTATGTCCAGCTTACTTCATTGTTTGTTTGTGTACTGTGCGTTCTAACCATCTTATTAGCTTTAACAATATTTCTTGATACTGTACACTGCCCTCTGTGGCGTCAAGGTTAGGCCATCAGTCTACAGGCTGGTAGGTACTGGGTTTGGATCCCAGTCAAGGCATGGGATTTTTAATCCAGATACTGACTCCAAACCCTGAGTGAGTGCTCCGCAAGGCTCAATGGGAAACCACTTGCACCGACCAGTGATCCATAACTGGTTCAACAAAGGCCATGGTTTGTGCTATCCTGTCTGTGGGAAGCACAAGTAAAAGATCCCTTGCTGCCAATCGGAAAAAGTAGCCCATGAAGTGGCGACAGCGTGTTTCCTCTCAAAATCTGTGTGGTCCTTAACCATATGTCTGACGCCATATAACCGTAAATATAATGTGTTGATAGAGAGTCATTAAATAAAACTTTTCTTTCTTTCTTGTTCTTAGATATTGTACCTTTAATTCGCACTCACCATGTCACAATTTGTCTTCCAGTAATGTTGTCCGCATGTCACTTATAAGTCTCCACTCCTTGAGGCATGAATTACTTCTCTCCCCTTGCAACACAAACACATCAACATCTTCACACCTTGCTCTCCAAAAGGTCAGATTTTTAAGGGCAGCTCAACACAGCCAATTCTGTTGGCAAAATTGTACCACTGTTCAGAAAATTTTTTTACATGTTCCACACACTTATAGTTTTCATCTTCGCCACTGGGGCAAGTAGAGGGAAGAATTGTGTTTAACTTTGTGAGTATGTCAGCTGAAGGGAAGAGACAGGAGGTGAAGAGAGGTTATGGGTGGGGTGTGGATGTCAGCACCAAGATGTCCATTAATTCTGAAATCGTCTCACAACTAGGGTTATTTAGAGTTGTTCTGAAACAGCCATATTTCTCTACACCAAAGCATCAAGTTCTATCAGGTTAACTGTTAATCTGAAAGAAAAAGAAAAAACTATTAATGAAACAGAATATTTTTTACTTTGAACTAGAAAAATTATCATAAAGAAAAAGGAACCTTTATTAATGAAACAGAACAAAATTACTCTGAACTAGAAAAATTATTATAAAGACCTTTAATAAATTCTAACACCTTTTTTTTTTTTTAACAACACCACTAAAGCACATTGATTTATTAATGGTCAGCTATTGGATGTCAAACATTTGGTAATATTGACATATGGTCTTAGAAAGGAAACCCACAAAACATTTTCATTAGTAGCAAGATATCTTTTATATACACCACCCCATAGACAGGATAGCACATACCATGGCCTTTGATATACTAGTCATGATGTACTGGCTGGAATGAGAAATAGCCCAATAGGCCCACCATTGGGGATCGATCCCGGATCAACCATGCTTCGGGCACATACTTTACTATTGGGCTATGTCCCGCTCCTTTTCCCATTAGCAGCAAGGAATCTTTTATATGCACCTTCCCACTGACAGGAAAGCACATACCATGGCCGTTAACCAATTAATCAATCATCAGTGATAATTCTGGGTCGTAGTTATCAGAGAAAACCTGTATTTTTCCTAATTAGTGCAGCAAAGGATCTTTTATATGCACTTTCTCACAGACAGGGAAGCACATACCTCAGTTATGGTGCACTGGTTAGAATGGGGGGGGGGGGGAATCCAATCAAGCAGGCACCTCAAACGAGCACTCAACTGACTGAGTTAAATCCTGCCTCTTGTAGGGCTAATAATAATAAAGTTAATTGTATAACTGAAAGTTGAGTGTTCTTCGAACTTTGACCCATTGAAATACAATTTGCTGTTGTGCTCTCGTTTTTTAAAAGTTTGACCTCAGAAACCTCAGAAACAAACTTTTGTAAAACTGCACCTTGTTGTAAACAGTCTTTTTGTTTTACTGTCAATCTGATAGTAACAACACACTGGCAGAGTTACGCACACACAGTGGCTATAAAAATATTTTTCTACAGCAATTAAAAAGAATTGAGAAAAAAAAAAAAAAAAAAAAAAAACCCATCTAACTGAAGCAAGTGTCTGTTAAGAACATTTTTAATCTCTGGCTAGTTTTTATATTTTATTTCAACAGCTGTGGTTTTCTGTGAGAAAAGATAACACAAGTCCTGTTTATTTTCGTACCGTTTTTTCACTTGGGTTACGCCAAGCGGGAACTGAAAAAACAAATCTGGTACCACACTGACATGAAGATATGTGAAATGAGCGTCACATATTTCAGCAATATATTCTCGGTTTTATCTCGGTTTCGGTTCTTTCTTATTTTCTTTTTTTCTGTTCATGTTCTCTCAATTATACTGCATCAGCATTCATATAAAGCTGTCAAAAGATAACAAAATCTCAAAATTTAAAATATAGTTGGACCTGTTCAATTGGTCACCTTTCTTATCCAGTCATTTTTGTTTATTTTTTTGCTAAATATTTGACTGTGGGAAACAGCTGCTTTTGAATAATTATTTTTGTTGGTTCATGCTGGTGTGTTGTTAACCATTCATTCATTCATTAACTCGCTCGCTCCCTCCCTCCCTCACTCACTCACTCACTCACTCACTCACTCACTCACTCACTCACTCACTCACTCACTCACTCACTCACTCATTTGGGCGGGATGTAGTCCAGTGGTAAAGGACTCTCTTGTTGTGCTGTCAGTCCCATTGGGCTATTTTTCTTACCAGCCAGTGCACCACGACTGGTATATCAAAGGCTGTGGTATGTGCCATCCTGTCTGTGGGATGGTGCATATAAAAAATGTAGAGGAAAAATGTAGAGGATATCCTATCTGGGACTATATGCCACAATTACCAAATGTTTGACATCCAATAGATGATAATTAATTAATCCATGTGCAGCTGAAGAGGCAAGGACTGGGATGTGGAGGTGGAGGCGGAAGAAAGGAAGAGCTGCCAGATCAGCAAGAAAGAAGATGGAGCTCAAAGTAAAGAAAGGAAAGAAGACAATGGAATATAAAAATAAAAAGGTTGGTTTGTTTAACCACACTACTAGAGCACATCAATCAATTAATCATCTGCTATTGGATGTGAAACATTTGACAATTCTGACACGTAGTCATCAGAGGCAATATTTCTTCTAATGCAGCAATTAATGGATCTTTAATATACACTTTCCCACACACAGGATAGCACATACAATGGCCTTTGCCCAGTTGTGGAGCACTGGTTGGAACTAAAAAATAAAAAAATCAGTTAATGGATACACTGAGGTGGTTTGATCCTGCAACGCAAGAAAGCACTCAACCAACAGAGCTAAATCCTGTTCTACAAAAAAATAAAATAATCATCCATGTGCTCTAGTGGTGTTCTAGTTAAGCAAAACATCCTTCCTTCCATCCATACATCCATCCATCCATCCACTGCTCCATCATAATTCACAATTTTACTTTTTTTTAATAAAATTATTATTATTCAGCATTCTAGGTTTTACTTGTAAAAAAAAAAAAAAAAAAAAAAAAAATGAAGGAAAAACCCCATAAAAAACAGAAGAAAAATTAAATATTTTAATAAATGAAACTTGACATTTTGCACATAAAATCACTCCCATGACAATATACTGCTAAATAACTGTCAAAATATTTCACTTTTCAATCAGTATATATGAAATCTGAGAATATATTTGTTTAATGTTTTCAACTACATGTTGTATCCTTATCACACAATAAAAATATTACCCTGAGATAACGTTTTCAATGATTACACCATAAATCACTTCTTTTTCTTTCTGGTTT
>JAECMU010075618.1:0-11366 GCA_016106625.1 Dracogyra subfuscus
TTTGAGAAGGCTTAATCAAACCAATCTGAATTGTCCGCTACAAACATTGTGACAAGAGGCAAAACCACAAGAATACAAGCATGTTTTAAATTTGAATGACTAATCCAGATTCCTTGACCAATCAAATCAAGGGTAACAAATTGCTGCAAGTCTAATTGTATGAGAGTACTTTAACATCACTAGAATAACACGGCACCAACGCCAGAGGTATATTATATACAAACAGCTGGTTTGCATCATCGGCAAGCAAGCTATACACTAGAAAAATATAATAAAAATTATATATAAGTAGGTTCTTTTATAAACATACATGTCTAACATTTGTTTCCTACAATCCGATTGGAATACAAGTATATATGTTATCTTTATTTGCACCCATAGACTGTCATTACAAATTACATGTGTATATGGAAAAAGAATAGTTGAAAAGCTGAAAAAAGTACAAAATAAATGAGTAACTTTTTAAAGCCCGGTTGGTTAATACACCGTCAGGGCTCAAATGTAACAACTTGGCACGTACGGCAATATTTTCAAAAACAATGCCATGGTTGAAATGGCACACCTACAGCAATTTTTTTTATTATTAATTTTTTTTAAAGAGACTTTTACAGCAAATCAACATGACCGAAACGTTAGTTTGCCGTATGTAGACATACTTTAAAAGCAGATGTTAAATACTAGCAGATAACATACACCAGTTATAAACAGTCTGCCATCACCGACGAGATTTACCAGATAAGTGTCCCTGGCAAAAGAGCAATTTTTATCTAAATGATGGATATTGCTGTCGGTGCTGTTGTTAATTTCGAGCCCTGCATCATTAGAGCCAAGTTAATGTTACAGAGTTGATTAAATTTAAATAATTATATCTTTAGTCACATAAATATTGGTCGGCTTTTAATATATCTGTATTACACTGCCAGTTAATGCTGTCTTACATATAATGTAATTAAAAGACATTGTTTCTTCTAAAATGTGTAGAGTTGGCTCAAAATTATACATTTAATAATACATGTTCAGTTAAACCCCTCAAAACTGGATGTTTTTCACAATCACTCTTTGGGTATCAGTACAGAATTTAACCTCTCTAAACTGGATTCCCATTAAAACTGTACTTTCTACTTGATCCCATCGGTGTCCGGTTTACAGGGGTTTCACTGTACACCCATACAACAAATAACAGAAGAAATAACATGCCAAACAGATAAACCAGTAACAAAAAACATACCGGTACATGTATATGTAGGCCTACATACATAAAGAGTAAAATGGAATGTTATGCATGAAAGAATATTAAATAAAATACTAGTATGTGTAGAATGAATAAATTAATCATAAATAATTATGACAGTTCAAAGAATGGAACAAATGCATTTAAAACAAAAAAAACAATGACCAGGATGTTACGACCTGGGTGTGTCAACAGCTATACAAAAGCACCAATATATCCCCAAACACTACACCATGGACCAAATAAATAAACGAAGAAAAACAACAAAACAAACTACAACATCTACCACCAAACAACTCCGACGAAAGCAGCAAAAATGTTGAAATATCAGATATTTGATTATGCCATAATCATTGTTTTGGAACCAATGTTATAACAGGGATCGAAATAATGCTATCCTGATTGGGTTTTTGACCGGTCAACATCACCACTGGCTGGCAGATTTTATAGCGTGTCACACTTTATGTTGATATTCACACATTAGTTTTGAGTAATTCATGTTTGGTGTGGAAGATTTCCATTCCGGCGGGCAGAATGCGTAGCTTGCCGAACTTAATAATCCGGCCAGAATTTCAGCCAATTTCGACCCCTGCTATAAGACATCCAATGCTAGGTTAAGCATTAAATTTAAAATAAATGTACAACATGACAGGCAACACAAACAAAATATAACAGAAAGTAATAACTATTAAAAATAAGTTATAATAAAGTTTCATGCTTAACACGCATGCATGTACATTACATGACAATTGCACAGTGAGGCAAGGTTGTGAGAAAATATCCACTATTCTTTGACTAGTACTACCAGAAAGTATCGGACACCAATACATATTTCCTTATTATATTACATATTACTGACATTGTTACCTAGTATCATTGTATTATGTATCAATATTATTACATTGATGTGACATATTGGAGTTATGCAACATTAGCATTATGCGATATATTTTATACTTTGTTAAATATTGATTTCTCATTATATTACATACATGTACAATAGTATATACTGAAGAAAAGAAAATTTGGAATCACATAAATAGTTTCTGCGACCAAAACCACAATCCATAGTGTCAGGAATTTAACCATGTTATTAATATTCAATCCCATGTAACTGATATTCAATCCCATTTTACATCTATTATACAGACAAATGAATTACTAAGCATGTAGTTAATTAAATTTTGTCTATAACACAATGTGTTCCCTAATTTTCTTCCATCAGTATATTCATTCTGTATATGTGACAGGCACAGCGAAGCGTGGGGGATGAGGGGTCCCGTCCTGCCAATAATCAAAAATATTATTGGTAGTAAATTTTAAGGTAGAGATGAATTGTATTTGTAGGATGCAGGAAATTGCATTTGAAGAAACCTATAGCCCCTGAACCCCCTAGAAACTTTGCTTCGCACTCTCAATCTTAGTCACCCCCTCTCCCCTATCGTCTACTTGTTTCCGCTGTGCCTGAGGTTGTTAATAAGTTATGTGTTGACACTTTATATACCGATATATATTATACACACTGTTATAAAATTCCATGTTACATATCAATGTTATATGCTAGTAGTATGCTACATACTGACATATGTGTACAGTTACAGGTATGTTATGGCTATTACTGCTATTAAGTTTCACGCTACATACTAATGGTGTGTTACTGTTAGTTACTAACATTATGCTACATTTAAGGATGTTATGGTATGACATATATATTCCTATAATTATGCCAATTTACAACTGGTGATGAAGATGATGTCCATGTTGATAAAATTACTACAGTACAATGTCACCAGAACCAGTTTTCATGTCAGTTTCCAGGGGAGGATCCAGGGGGTGGGAGGGACTAGGGGACACATGCCCCATGAAACATTTAAGTGCCCATTTTTCTTCTTTTTCAATTGGGATCCTCTTTTGATGAGTTGGCCCATATGCATATGTTAGTCCCCCTGCAAGATATTTCCTGGATCCTTCCCCGGTTCATAAATTGATATAAAACAATAGCCCACATAATCTAAAGTAACGTGAGCAGTAGGGTATGGGAATTTGTTTCTTAAAGATTGAGCACATTTGTAAATCACAGAATCTTTTAAATATTTCCACTCATTTTAATGTCATATATATATATAAATATATACAGGAATTTGGGTTATCTGATGATTGACTTAGAAACAAATGGATGTGATAAACGTTACACATGTTCAAAACATAAAACAGTCCTCGAAATTTAACAGTGCTGCTTTAAAATGCTCTTGCAAAAGTGATTTGCATATTGACGTTTGTACCATTATGCTGGATTTAGGTTTTTAAAATTATTTCATGACTAGCTCTAGATCAATTGATAATTTTGTAAATTATCTATTAAACATCAAAACATGCAGAAGACTGTTATGTTGTAACAAATGTCAATTATTACTTGAAATTAATTCGTCAAATTAAAATAAAATTAGCAAATTTGGCAAGCGCCAGAACTACATGTATATGTAAATTGATGCTGCAAGATCATCTGAATTTCAAGGTTCTCTGCAAAGTGTGACAAATGTTAAAGAATTATACATTTGACTTCTTACTTTCTTTCGTTTCTTCTTTTTTTGTGGGGAGGAGAGCGGGAGAAAACCAGGTTCAATCTTACAATGATTCGTCTAGTATGTGAATTTGTCAATTTGCTACACATTTTATTTTGAAGAAAAAGAAGAAGAAAAAAAGATTATTACCCATATGAGTAAAACTATCTAGGATGCCAAGTGGAACATAACACTTGTATGTCACGCGATGACATTAAGTTGAGTAACAATTAAGATTGATTATGGGTAATAAATAGGATGTTAAACTTGCTTTAATTTTGTATCATGTTTATGTCCTTCGTAAAGTTTGTGATAATTGAAAATTATTTCACTCGGGACATAAATATGATATGAAATGGAAGCTTGTTTAATATCACACAAGTACTATATGAATTGTGCCCGGTATATGATGTCACACTGATTTCCCAGATAATCTGTTAAATAATACCTGAGTAAATTACTTAATATTATTTACAAACCGACCGATTTTAGGCCTTAGCCCCAGAAACAAACTAAAACACGGATATAGCACCTGTTGGCTCTAACTGGGTGGATACGTAACATGGTGAATTTGTATTGGTGAACAGCGAGAAGCAAACGGTAATTAAAACGTGGCATAATGAAGTTAAGATGCAACTTAAACTATCACAATTTTATTACACACCAAAATGTTTATCACATGTCTCCATGGTAACAGAATAGTAAAACAGTGGAATGTAGATGTACAAGACTAAACACTCATCAATAATAAACAACTTAAAGATCCTAATTATTATTTCTTTATGTGAATGATGGGATTTAGATCTGATGATTGTGCTGGCAATCGTTAAAGTTATCTGGAACAATAAGTTTAAGACTGTATTTGTATCTTACTATTCAACATTTGGATTGCAATATGACAAAGCTTCAATATTTCCCTCTTGGGGTTTTTTTCCAAAACAATATGATAAAAGTAATATTTTTTCCCCATGACTTTGATGAGTAGAATGTTTGTCACTGTTGGAGTTTTCAAAACCAAAAGTCTTGTGTACAGACAGTGTTACTATTATTTCAAAATCTTCTTTTGTTATAATAATCACATCTGTGAGTTGCTTTATCCTAAAAGACTCAGACTATGGTTCCTTGATTAAATGTGGGTCCAAATTTATTAAAAAATAAACCGATTTTCAATTGGGATAACTGATGTACTTTTAATTTTAGAACATAATGGTCTACCAGATACCATGCAACCACTTGGTGGTTTGCGTGATTTTTCAATAGAGTATCCTAAACCGACACGATAAGGGTGAATTTAGTTAATAAATAGTTTAAAAGCAAGGTTTATGTCATGAGTGAATCGGTTACTAATTAATATCAGCTCAATAAAATAATGAAAACAAATTATGGAAATGTAAGCAAGAAGTCAACTTTTACACATGTATTTGCTTAATGTCTATTGTCATAAATTCTCTAAACAGGTAATAAACTGGTATTCTGATATATATTTATATTTATCGTGGTTACTTATGCAATAAATATAATATGTACAGCTCAACAATAAGTAAATATAAATATCATTATGGACATATTTACAATTTTATGCAAATATAAATATTTGATACCAATATACACATTAATAATTATTATGTCACAATAAGTTAAACTAACTTGCATGTAGGACCAGAAACGAAAAACATAATGTAACATTTCAGGCACACAGAAAATAATAAAAAATGGAAAAAATGTTTTTACAGGTCATTCATTATTTATTAATATTTTCCCCACGAGTATGCAGACGATACTCTCTAGCTTTTTATAATCTCTTCCTCCTACTAGAAGTGTGAATGTAAAAAGTTGATTTTTTTTTTGAAGGAATATTTTATCACAATTTGATTTTTCAAAGGACCTGGCATATGATTTGTACATTCATGAAAATGTTCATTGTTGTGCTACATCGTTTTATTAATAGTATTATAACAACTACACTATAGAGGTCTGCATTTTTTAATAGTTTTAAATAATTTCTCATTTTACTGGTGAATTTATCGATTTATAACATGAACAGGCACACATAAACTGTATGAAATTGTGTATTGTCGAGAAAGTGACAATCGTACATCACTAACACCCCACGACACCCTGCCATCAGTTCATAATTTTCTCTAACAAGCTTATAGAGATTAAAGAATACACAAGCCCTTGGTCCCGGCTGCTGAAGGTTTGGTCTGGGCTAGAGGAAATTACCAAATGATTTACTGTACTACAATCAAAACTTCTGCAAGGGCTATTTTAGTGACCTTCTCAGAGTCAAACACACTGATAGCGATACAGTGCGTGCAAATCATTAAACACATTTGTTGGTGTGGATATAAATAATATATCACTTTAATCAGTGGCGTAATTGTCAGGTCAGTGCACTAGCGTTTTCCCCTCTGACCTGGAATAAATTATTTCAAAGAAACCTCTACTAGGTGTACGTTTCTAAAACAAAACATCAATCTAGGCTACTGAATGTGTTTCTGTATCGCTCTTTCTTTTTAATGTATGCATATATATATATATGCATGCCTCTTTCTCTCTCTCTTTTTCTCTCTTTCTCTCTCTCTCTCTCTCCCCTTCCCTCCTCTGGCCTTTATGCAGGAAACTATGCAGGTAGGTGTTTAGACTGTGGTGAATGACATTTTAAGGGAGGGAGGGGGAGTGGATTCATGCTCTAACAGGAAATACATCAGGGCTTCTAGATTATGGAAGCCCCACCCCCATGGCTAGTGATATTCAGTGTTGGGCTAGTAAATAATTAATATAACTAGTCCAATGGCTAGTGAAAAAAAAAAACCCTTGTCCAATGCACCATTTACATATTTTGCAAATATGAATATCCTTCCCCCTCTTTCCACCTCAATCTAAGTTTTTTTAAAGCTCAATCTCTCTCTTGAGGTGACATATTTGATTATTGGTAGTAGTAAAAATAAAATTGTATTTATTTAAAGTAGGACTAGTGAATATTTAATCATGGCTAGTACATTTTTAAAATAACTGATCCCATGGCTAGTGGATTTTTATAAAAATTCTAGAAGCCCTGTACATTGAAAAACATATTTAAACATTTGCATGGAGCAGGTGTGGGTTTCGACCCCCAAAACTCCCCTCAGCTCTCTCACTGTCTTTGCACTCTCTTCTCATTCTCACACTCACTCACTCATTCTCTCCCTCCCTCCCCCTCTCTCTCCTTTTCTTCTGACTCAGCACATACATATAACTATAACCTAATCCATGACATTTTCTTCCTGTAAAGCTGCCTCTGGGCTTGGGCTATCAGCTCCCATAGGTTCGTCATTATGCGGGCTATCCGTCCCTGTGGGCTCGTTGCTGAACGAGGAGTCGTTGCTAGGGTCGATGATAGTCAGGCTTCCGTCCATGGTGGCCGCAAAGTGCAGCTTGAAATGCTTGTTTAGCTCATACTTGCGGACAAAGTCTTTCCCACACAGCGAGCACGAGTGAGGCTTGGCCCCGCTGTGAATACTCTGGATGTGCCGCTTTAAGTGGTCGGAACGGGAGAAGTGCTTGCTGCAGATGTCGCAGCGGTGAGGTTTTGTTCCCGTGTGGATCTGTAGGTGGCGCTTCAGGTGGATGTTCTTGGCGAACGATACGCCGCAGGTGGGGCAGGGAAACGGCTTCTCGCCTGCAATAATGATGATAAGTTTTAGGTGAATAATATCTAAACAAATAATTTCTTCAATAGTGTGGATCTAGGCCTAATTCGATGCCGGAGTCAGGAGACGATAAAACAATTTCATACCAGGGCTAGCACTGGCACTCACCAATTGCCAATTTGTAAAGTAGTTGGCAAATTTTATTTTAATTTGGTAAAAACAAATTAACGTAACAATTTACTTTTTTTTGGAAAAGTTTGCAAAAAATCTATTTGTGACCAGATGTCAAGTATTTATGTCCATTATTCCCAATGACTACGATTCATATCCCAATATTTGTTGACTTGTTGTTGGTAAAACTTTCAAATTTATTATCAAATTAGCTGTCACAATTAAGTATTGATTCCTGAAATTACTGCAACATTCTACCATTGCTGTCAAACAGAAATACTTGGTGAAAAAATTTCAACTCCAAATTTTCTACTAAAAAAATAAATATTAAAGCTGACATAGGTACTCTCAATTAATCTATTTCCTGTTATGTTATTATTATTTCAGTTGAAAGTGGCAGGGAAATATATATTGAGGAATGCACTGTATACAGTATGTTAACTTGCCTGACATCAGGCAACATATCTCGCCTGTAGTATCGAGAAGGCTAAAAGACATTATACTATATTAATATTATATGAATATGCGCAGCTTTAAATTTCAGGCTCCCAGAACATGTTGCTGGGATACCACAGTATGACGTAATTTTTACGATAATCTCCATCAAGAAATGAACAAAACTCCCATTGATACGACTGGACCTATTGACAGAAATTCTGTCAGAGGGTACGAAGGGTAAATTATGTCCCCTAGGACGATGGTAATTAAATGATACATTTTTATAAACATTTTCTAAAGATTATAGTTTGACAACTGGGTCCAGAGTTTTTAAGCTATCTTAGTGCAACGATATCGTAAAACAGTTTTAGGCTATGGCATGCATTGAGGTGATGCCATAGCTTACAACGGTTTTACAATATCTTAACACTAAAATTGCTTCTAAAATCTGTTGCCCGATGTTTAAAGTTTGTTTTTTAAAGTACATCTCATAACCAAGTAGTAGGGGTACGTCAGCTAACCACTGGGTTTTTCTCTCGACATAACCATATGTCCGACACCGATATAACCGTAATATAATGTGTTGAGTGCGTCATTTAAAAAAAAGAAAAAAAGAAAAGAAAAAAAAGTAGTACGGGTACTTATGATCTGTTTTGTTTCTATGGAAGGAAATATTTTATTTAACAATGCACTCAACACATTTTATTTAGAGTTATAAGGCATCAGACATATGGTTAAGGACCATTACATATATTGAGTGAGGAAACCCGCTGTTGCCACTTCATGTGCTACTCTTTTCGATTAGCAGCAAAGGATCTTTTATATGGACCATCCAACAGACAGGATAGTACATACCATGGCCTTTGTTACACCAATTGCGGAGCACTGGCTGGAACGAGAAACAGCCCAATGGGTCCACTGATGTGGCAACGTAACAGAGATGTAATTATTTGCTCGTACCTGTGTGAGTTCTGATGTGAACCTTGAGTACGCAGTAACTGACGAAACCTTTCCCGCAGAACTCACAATTGTACGGTTTTTCGCCAGAGTGTATCCTCATGTGGCCTTGAAGGTTGGACTTCGTGCTGTACTTCTTGAAGCAGACTTCACACTCGAACCCGAACTGAGAGTGGATCTTTATGTGCTTCCCCAAGTTCTTCTTGCACGGGAAATGCTTCCCACAGATTGGGCACGGAAATCCCTGGAACGGCGAATCAGACTGCTTCGGAGATCCGTCGTATCGGAGGTAGTTTGGTTTGCTGGAGAAAATGTTTGTCGTATTAGCGACGGAGTTTGCTGCCGTCGTCGTGTTGGTGTTTGTGTTGCTTGTGGGGAATTCTGGGATGTCTGCAGTGGCAGAGGAGGGCACAGAATCTTCACACTCCTGCCGGTGGATGTTGAGTTCGGTCTGAGAATCGAAAATCTCGCCACAGATCGTACAGATAATTGTCAGCCCGTTGGGAATGCTCAGCCCGTTTGTTGGCACATAGCTGTCGTCTAAGTGGTTCGCATAATGTTTTGGCAGTGGGCTGTTGGAATGTCGGTAAGTTGGACTGTCCGAGTAGGACAGCGGGCTGTCCATGGTCTTTGATGGAGAATTGTCGTCGTGGTTCGAAACAGCAGGACTGGCAGCATTGCAATCTAATAAAACAAATATGAAGAGTAAAGAATTTGTCTTTTTTAATTTAAAGTATATGCAGTATTATGCACGTACATTTTGTATAAATAATCTCAGCACGCCAGTGCACCACGACTGGTATGTGCTATCCTGTCTGTGTGATGGTGCATATAAAAGATCAATTGCTACTGATGGAAACATTTAGAATATATGTCAAAGATTACCAAATGTTTGACATCCGATAGCTAAAGATAAATCAATCAATGTACTCTAGTGGTTTTTATTAAACAAAACTTTATATTCTAGTATATTCTAGTACAATATACACTTTCAAAACATTTTAAAAGCACAAAACAGCAGTAACTGGCTGCATTTTACTCCATGGATAACACCCCCATTTCACTAGGTTGCGACAGGCTGTGTCAATGTCGGTCAGCCACCATCCGACAGCATCCGCCAGCAACGCACATTGACCAAATATCAACCGAACACTGACCCAATGGTGATGTGGAAATACCCTCACTGATGCAGAGTGACCGAGATAATATTTTCTGACCCAAGCAAATTTTGAGCATGCACAAAAATTGGCTGCGACAAGCATTTGACCGAGTTCTAACCCTCATTAACCGAATTGCATCGCAAGGTGACGTAAGTCAGACCGAATAGCAAACCCCATCGACGTAACACAAACCCCGAGCAACCCTGCCTGGCCGAGTGTTTCTTTCAACTGCGTCAATGTACTCTGCATTATATCTTCAACCCCGTCTGACACTCTCTGATCCTCTCTGACATAATATCGACGCAACAAAATCGCATACCAACCCACATCGACATATGTCTGTCTCATGTGCATCTCAACTATGACCCTCACCATCTCAGATATTGACGCACACCGACTGACACTGACCAAACACTGACATAACACTGACCCAACTCTTGACTGATATGAATCGTGGATGAGACATTTTTGGGGGAATATGGTCCAAACGTTCTGCGTCACTCTGCGACAGCCTAAAATTTCTGACCGACCCTGACCAACACTGATGCAGCGCAAGTGAAATGGGGACATAACAGAGTACCGGTAAGGAGAATGATACAACCATCATGAGCTTGATGAAAAGTAGGTCGCAGTGACCTAATTATGGTACATATGGGACAAATGGCCATCCCAAGTGGTACCTGCCATACATGTTTTGATAATCCTATAAGAAATATATGCCATGTAAACGAGAAGTTAATAGACAGACCTATCAAAATGAGACACATTTCTGAAAATGTTATGTAATGTTACCTGACAAATATCACTTCCCTCTCCTTCTAACATTTTATAATTCATACCATGATACCCCCTCCCTCTTAAACTTAAAGCATTCAGTCTCATACATATTGGATACGTTGTGTATGTGCCATTCGACTGTTGTGTCTGATGTGTATGTAGCGTGTGTTTGGACACATAAATCATATTAAACGATAATAATGTCATAGACACCTGGGAACATTTTGTTTTCAAAATCTTGATTAGTGATATTTCTAGTCAATTGAAAATTGATTAGCAACTACTGTTTAATGCTTCATAATTGTATAGCTCTCCTAGGTCTAATTAACGAGCTACTCTCGATATACTAAGTCAAAACCTATACTAGCTCGAATGCTTTTTTTACAATTTAAACTGACCGTTCAAAATTCGAGCCAAAATTTCCTCAAATCAAAACTGC
>JAECMU010075619.1:4678-21816 GCA_016106625.1 Dracogyra subfuscus
AAAAAAAAAAAAAAAAAAAAAAAAAAAAAAAAACCCAACTAAATATTAATATAATATAGGAGAAAATAAAAATTAAACAAATAAAAACAATATAGAAAAAAAAAGAGAAGAAGAATAAAAGAATAGCAATATGTAATAATTATAAATAGCCACAATACAGTGTGCATAGTCTCCGGAAACTTTCCTTTTGACCGACCGTTCAAAATTGCGCCAAAATTCCTCAATCAAAATTGCGCACCTTTTTCTCTTTGGCATATTAATTGCTCCATTACAAATTCCATAGCACCACCACCACCCCCCACCCCCGCCTGCTACCGACTTTGTCGGGCTGCTGGTTCTCCCTTGCACCTGCCAGTGCACGCGGTCCCTCCTGTCCCACCCCCACCTTTCCTGTCCTGGACGGAGAGGCCGGCCCCTGCGCCCAAGACAGGCGCTACAACAGCTTGTTCTGAATGTGCACGTAAAACCCTTGTGAAATTTAAAATAATATTATAATAATTTTGTTTGTTTGTTTGTTTGTTTAACGACGCACTCAACACTTTACAATCACGGTTATATCGGCGTCGGACATATGGTTATGTCGAGAAAAAAAACCCAGTGGTTAGCTGACGGGGATCGATCCTAGACCGACCGCGCATCAGGCGGGCACTGTACCACTGGGCTATGCTGCCCGCATTAATTGATATAAACCATACATTAGTATAGCCCTCGGGACATTCCTGAGCTTGCTGCATTATTAAATTAAATCTAACACATTAAATCTATTTTCTTGTTTAGAATATCAGTGTCTGTATATTCAATTTGCTTCTGGTCGTATTAATATTTGTAAAAAGTCTAAACTGGATTTTGTCTTCAAATAGTTTCGTACGTACGAAAAAACAATATTTTTGAAAATAAGATGAAATTTAACCTAGTACAAATATTAGAACGATCAGAAAAATATTTAATATACAGCCACTAATATTTTATGCAGAAAAATATATTTGATATGTAATTACAATCGTTAAAAGTGTCCGTTAGTCGATAACATCATAAAAAGTACAGCAAACTCAGGAATGTCCCTTTAAATATGAAGCTTTACTTGATTAAATCAATCCCAAATGTGTATAGAGTACCGTATGTGTTTCTAAATTAAGATTAACTGCACATAACTTTAACTATATAACTATATTATGTAATAGTGGAAATGTTGACGATGAACAACATTTTGTATTATGTTGTTCTGCATTTAATGATATAAGAACAATATATACAAAACGCTATTACTGGTTTAGATCTTCTATAATGTTTAAAATGTTACAGTTTCTTACTGTTGAAATGTATACATGCTTTGTAATCTGGGAAAGTATTTGGTAAACGTCTTTATGTACAAACACATTTGTTATTGGATATATAATGAATACTAGTATATCATGCTTTAAAGGGAGATTCCTGAGTTTGCTGTTTTGTAAGATGTTTCTGGCAAATACAATATTTCTACCATTAAACTTACATATTAAATATATTTTCTTGTTTAGAATATTAATGTCTGTATATTTAATGCGTTTCTGGTCGTCTTAATATTTGTAAGAAGCCCAAACTGGATACTGTTTTCAAATAATTTCGTACGTACGAATACAAAATTTTAGGAAAGAAAACGAACATTTTAATGAATGAATGAATGAATGAATGTTTAACGACACCCCAGCACGAAAAAATACATCGGCTATTGGGTGTCAAACTATGGTAATGGGGAAGACATTAAATGTTGAACCACATCAATATAAAAAATTAAAAATTAAAAAAAAAAAAACAGTGTAAAGGACTGTTTAAAAATACAAATATCACAGTTAAGATTACAATTTAGAATAAAATAAGTAAAACGAAATTTAACCGAGTACAAATATTAGAACGATCAGAAACATGTTTAATATACAGGCACTAATATTTTATGCCGAAATATATATTTGATACTTAATTACAATCGTTAAAATGTCTATGTTAGTCGATAACATCTTAAACATTGCAGCAAACTCAGGAATGTCCCTTAATTAGTAATTTATATTCTCCACTAAACTGTGTAAATACTTGATAACTGCTACCACACATAGAACAGACAACCTTGATTTATGAGTATGTTTTTATTTATGTATTTATTTCATTACTGTATTTTACTATCGACTGTAATAACTTTTAATAGGTCTATCCTGTAGACCTCACCATTCCCCGCAATGTGTACAATGTATTATTTTATTGTAAATATGTTTGTATGCCTACAAAATGTATATTTTTTGGCAAATAATAATAATAAATAAACAGCCAATCTTCTTTTGTCACGATTGTTCGATGTATCTAGCATGTCCAAATTGATGTACTTTGATCTGAAATAATAATAATAATAATAATAATAATAATAATAACAATAACAACAACAATAATAATGATTGGTAATAACCATTGGTTTAATTATAGTCGATGCATTTAATCATGCACACGCACATGCATACGAACGTATACACACTTTCGTAAATATATTATGCAACATACATAAACTGATAGATGCATAGATAAACTGATGGATAAATATATAGATTGGGTAGGAGAGCGAAGAGGAAGCGTTACAAAAATAGGCGTCTTTGGTGGAGTTAGGGCAACCTAGAGGCCTCACTATAGGCTGCAATTTACTACACAGTATCATGATGGAACCCGCCTCCAACGATTCTCCAAAATCAGCCTTAAAGGAACATTCCTGAGTTTGCTGCATAGTAAAATGTTTCGGACTAATAAAATATTTCTACGATTCAACTTACATATTAAATATATTTTCTTGTTTAGAATATCAGTGTCTGGTCGTCTTAATATTTGTAAGAAGCCCAAACTGGAAGTTGTCTTCAAATAATTTTGTACGTACGAAAAAATAATATAAAATGAAACACATTTAATATACAGCCAATAATATTTGATGTAGAAAAATATATTTGATATGTAATTACAATCGTTACAAATTGCAGCAAACTCGGGAATATCCCTTTAATGGTAATATGCAACCACTGAAGTCCAGTATTGTAAATTTATGTAAATAGGTAATATACCATAGTATGAATCCGCAGATCATAATTATTTGCGTGAATAAAGACACCAACCTGAAAATAGGGAATTTTAACGGCTCTTTGGGGGCGGTAAAAGGACAAATTCCCTATCACTACTCACTAATCATTAACAATGAAGTCCTACCCAGGACGACGACCCAGCTAGTTAAAATATTTGCTAGCGTGGTGGGAGGTTTATTGGGTATACACCAGATAATAACACAATAAATCTACTCATTTTAAAATTACTTACACCATCATAAATTGATCCAAGGCAATGACAAGGTAATTAGAACAACAACAATATTTGAGGAGAGAGCACGTCCTGTTGAAGGTAAATCGGTCTCAACTGAAAGAAAATATATGAGTATTTACAGAAGGGGAAACAAAAAGAGGGAAAAAACCCACACAAAATACAAATAAATGGACATTCCTGAGTTTGCTGCAATATTTTAAAATGTCATCGACTAATAAAATATTTCTACGATCAAACTTACATATTAAATATATTTTCTTGTTTAGAATATTAGTGGCTCAATATTAAACGTTTTTCTGATCTTTCTAATATTTGTACTAAGCTAATATTCATTTTGTTTCCATTTTTGGATTCTTACAAATGTTAAGCCGACCAGAAGCACATTGAATATACCGATATTGATATTCTAAACAAGAAAATATGTATTTTTAATCGTAGAAATATTTTATTAGTCGGAAACATCTTACAATGCAACAAACTCGGGAATGTCCCTTTAAGAACTTAGACTGGTATATTTACTGTGAGATCCAGACACAACCAAGTGTCGTAATGCGCTACAGGGGCTGTTTAGAATTGAATTATTTTTCTTCTATATACCTACGACGCAAAACACCTAAAACAAAAAACAATAGTTTATTTCAACCAAGCATGCATACACCCCCACCCTAAGCAAAAACAACAAAAAAACTATTAAAAAATAAACCCAAACAGTAGATTCGCTCAAGGATTTAGACAAAGTGATAAAGTGGTCAACAATATGTATGCCAAAAATAATCATGTCCAAACAAAGTACAAACCTGCTGATCTCAAGATATTTCACATAAAAAGACAACATTGAACAGTGACGCTTTAAACGAATTAGACTGAAATAGGTTGCATTTCTAAATATATATGCTGACACGTGTGGACTATTAAGTAAAACAAAAATGTCTTACTATAAAAATAACCTTTAAACGTGTAAAACCTGTTATCTAACACATCTTTCTTTTGCTTTTTAAATGTTACAACATCTCTTTTAAAGGGACATTCCTGAGTTTGCTGTATTGTAAGATGTTTCAGACTAATGAAACATTTCTACGATTAAACTTACATATTATATATATTTTCTTGTTTAGAATATCAATGTCTGTATATTCAATTTGCTTCTCGTCGTCTTAATATTTGTAAGAAGTCCAAACTGGATTTTGTTTTCAAATAATTTCGTACGTACGAAACAATATTTTTGGAAATAAGATGGAATTTAACCTAGTACAAATATTAGAACGATCAGAAACACGTTTAATATACGGTCAGTAATATGTTATGCAGAAAAATATATTTGATATGTAATTACAATCGTTAAAACGTCTCTGTTAGTCGATAGCATTTAAACAAGTGCAGCAAACTCCCACCGCATTCTCCATCAGTTCAGATATCGTCCCAGTGGGCCTGGAATTGCAATGATAAAGAGACATTCCCGAGTTTGCTGGATTGTAATATGTTTCCGAATATTAAAATATTTGTACGATTAAACTTAAATGTTAAATATATTTTCTTGTTTAGAATATCAGTATCTGTATATTCAATGCCTTTCTGGTCGTCTTAATATTTGTAAGAAGCCCAAACTGGATTTTGTCTTCAAATAATTTCGTACGTACGAAAAAAATATATTTTAGGAAATAAAACGAAATTTAACCCACTATAAATATTAGAACGATCAGAAACACGTTAAACATACAGCCACTAATATTTTATGCAAGAAAATGTATTTGATATTTAATTACAATCGTTAAAAAGTATCTGTTAGTCGATAACATCTTAAACATTGCTGCAAACTCAGAAATGTCCCTTTAACTTGTGGAGAGGCATTTATATAGTGACCTCTAGCCTTAGATTAAAGGGACATTCCTGAGTTTGCTGCAGTGTTTAAGATGTTATAGACTAACAGACATTTTGACGATTATATCAAATATATATTTCGGCATAAAATATTAGTGCCTGTATATTAAACATGTTTCTGATCGTTCTAATGTTTGTACTGGGTTAAATTTCGTTTTCTTTCTTAAATTTGTTATTTCGTACGTACGAAATTATATGAAGACGAAATCCAGTTTGGTCTTCTTACAAATATTCAGACGACCGGAAACACATTGAATGTATAGACATTGATATTCTAAACAAGAACATATATTTAATATATAAGTTTAATCGTCGAACTATTTTATTTGTCGGAAACATCTTACAATACAGCAAACTCAGGAATGTCCCTTTGAAATATGCTCAGGTGTCGGTAACTAGATATTCGTAAAATTACAATTATTATGATGAAATTCAGTGAAGTAGCATTTATAGTAACAGTTATTCAACTGACAATGCATGCCAATAATATCCAGTGAAGTAGCGGTTTATAGTTACAGTTATCCAGCTGAAAATACATGCCAATAAAACCCAGTGAAGTAGCGATTTATAGTAACAGTGAAGTAGCGGTTTATAGTAACAGTTATTCAACTGACAATACATGCCAATAAAATCCAGTGAAGTAGCGGTTTATAGTAACAGTTATTCATCTGAAAATACATGCCAATAAAATCCTTTTTTATTTTATTTTACTTACACATGGTTTGTGTATGACGTTGTGAGTTCGAATGTGTGTTAAAACGATAGTCAGGCGAAACACACGTGCCCCGCTCGTTACACTTCTTACAATGGGGACACGGGAAGCTGCATACATGTCCAAAGTATCCTTCAACGCAGGATGTTAGGCAGTACCTCGTGTATCGGTCACATTTGGTGGAATGTTTGGGACACCATCTGTTGCAGTACATGCCCCAGTACCCATCTTTACATCCATGTTCACACACATTAGGTTGTGTGATACTATCTCGTGGATTGTTGCAGCGGATATCTTTTAACCTCAGCGCGAAACCCACTGACGCAACGGTGACCAACCAGAATGTGACTGTGTCCAGTATCCTCATGGTATATCTCATCGGGGTTGATAGTCGGGAGGGCGACCTACATTCATAAAATAAAATGAAAATAGAAATGTATAGGTCTGAACAACAAAACCGTCATCTGCAATGAAGACCGTACCTAAGCACAACGCAGAGTCGAATGCGCACGTGGAAACATAATGAATCATTGCATGAAACTATCCAGTGCCGCGTCTCTATGAGGAAAGCCACTCCCGAGGAGAACCGTTACTACACAATACATCTTTCCTGCACCACGTAAAAGAGCACTGCTACTCCCAGACTAGTTTACTAAATCACAACTAGCACAGGACAGATTTTTAACAATAAAGTTCAGAAACGTAAGTATCTAAATACAAAACTTTACAAACCCCTAACACCATTAATTTTACTAAGTCGTTTTTGTTTATTCCTTAAAAATACCGATATCGGGTCCACATGACACGTAGAAATCGACTTAAACCGGGGAATGATGAATTAACATTCGGTGCATATCACATGATCTCACACGTGCCAGATCAACAAGGCCAAAGCATTAAAGAGACATTCCTGAGTTTTCTGCAATGTTTAAAATGTGATCGACTAATAGAGACATTTTATCGATTGTAATTATATATAAAATATATTTTTCTGCATAAATTATTAGTGGCTGTATATTAAAAGTGTTTCTGATCGTTCTAATAAAAAAAATTATTTGTAGTAAGTGAAATTTTATTTTATTTTCTAAAATATATTTTTTCGTACGTACAAAATTATTTGAACACAAGTTCCAGTTTGGGCTTCTTACAAATATTAAGATGACCAGAAACACATTGAATATACAGACACTGATATTCTAAACAAGAACATATATTTATCATGTAGGTTTAATTGTAGAAATATTTTATTTGTCGGACATTTTTTACAATGCAGCAAACTCGGGAATGTCTTTTTACAACTTTACGATTTTTAAGACCCCTTTTGTTAGAATTTGTTTTCAATTATTAAAGTTGATCTGCAAAAGGTATGCTACATTTTTGTGCCTCTGTTGTAGTGAATAGTTTTTATAATCCATTCATAACAATTGTAAATAATTTTGAGTGTATAAATTGTGTTAATTAACAATCAATTCGTTAAATTTTTAAATTATTTTAACTATTCACTGGTATAAACGTAATGCCTATCACTAATGACATCAAGTGTTAGTGATGTGTGTTGATAAAACGCTTACCGGACCACAACGCTTGACAAATTGAATTTTCCTTTTAAAAACATATTAAACTAAGTGTCGACAACTGTGCATAGTTAAGACACATATAAATTTGTTCATATAGTGGCATTAAAAATGGAAAATGACGAATCGCACATGTGCGCTACGACACTTTTTGCAAACGCATGCGCCTGAACGCAGTCAGAAACATCGCACTCTTTCCTGTTAACCGGAGGGGGTTTCACTTTTCTTTACTAGAATATATTTGCTTTACGTCCACATTGTTAATTATTCACGTAAATTGATTGCAATCTATTTTGTTTCACGTATCGTAGCTAAAACATTTAGAATAGTATTTCCGTAAATATCTTATTCGTGTTTTTGTCGTTAGGTGAACGCAGTTTGGGACGTCGATGGTGAGTTTAAGGGAAAACCGCCAGTCCATAGAGGGTTTTGTTTTTGTTTTTGGTGTATTTAACGACGCACTCAACACATTAAATTACGGTTATATCGGCGTCGGACATATGGTTATGTCGAGAAAAACCCCCAGTGGTCAGCTGACGGGGATCGATCCTAGACCGACCGCGCATCAGGCGGGCACTGTACCACTGGGCCATGCTGCCCGCTGTCCATAGAGGGCGACCGATCCCGTTACCCACGAAACCACAGGCGACTACAAAGTATTATTTAGAGAAGCTGAGGATTGAATGTTCTATATAGAATACTAAATAAGCTCGCCTGTCATACCATGTTTATGAAATGAGTGAACGGTTTTGGTATCGGACTCGCTTTTTCTCGTCAGATATCAACACTGTTCACAAGTTTCATAAAAATGGTATGACAGGCAAGCTAGTTTAGTATTAAATTTGTATTTATTACAAACCAACTGTAAACAAGCCCTAACGCATAAGTAAGTAGATTTGGAATCCGACTACACGTTATTTTTCTACGAATTGGATCAGCAAATGATCTACGTTACGCCAATATTACACTAGTTAGACACTGAGTGATTGTTATGACATCAGCAATATCTTACTAGTGTGTAATACAAAATAAATGCTTTATTTAACGACGCAAAAAAAAACACATTTTATTTACGGTTATATGGCGTCAGACATATGGTTAAGGACCACACATATTTTGAGAGCAAACCCGCTGTCGCCACTTCATGGGCTACTCTTTCCGATTAGCATCAAGGTATCTTTTATGTGTGCTTCCCACAGGCAGGATAGCAGCATGGCCTTTGTTGAGCCAGTTATGAATAGATAAGCGGTTTACACCTATCCATTGAGCCTTACGGAGCACTCACTCAGGGTTAGGAGTCGGTATCTGAATTAAAAATCCCATGCCTCGACTGGGATCCGAACCCATACCTACCAGCCTGTAGACCGATGGCCTAAACACAACGCCACCGAGGCCGGTCTAGCGTGTAATAAATTTACGATGATACATTTGTCAGATTAATGTTATAAGGACTCACCAAGAGTCAGTATCAGTATCTGGTAATTGCGAATTTTTCACTTCATTTCAATTTATTTTCGTGCTTATAATCCATTTAAGGTTCAATCACGTTGTCTTGGGCACAAACCTCAGCTATCTGGGCTGTCTATCCAGTGGGTTAGTGAGAGAGAAGAGTGTGTAGTGGCCTTACAACTACCCATTGATCCCATAAATGGATAATCCTGAGTTTGCTGCAATGTTATCGACTAACATAGACATTTTAACGATTGTAATTAAGTATCAAATATATTTCTGATCGTTATAATATTTGTACTGGGTTAAATTACATTTTCTTTTCTAAAATATGTTTTGTTCGTACGTACGAAATTATTTGAAGGCGAAATCCAGTTTGGGCTTCTTACAAATATTAAGAAGACTGGAAAGACATTGAATAAATAGACACTGGCATTCTAAACAAGAAAATATATTTAATATGTAAGTTTAACGTAGAAATATTTTATTTGTCGGAAACATCTTACAATACAGAACACTCAGGAATGTCCCTTTAAGAACTCGCTCTGGGTTGGAGCCGGTACCGGACTGCGAACCCTGACCCTACCAGCCTGTAGTCCGATGGTTTAACCACTGCGCCACCGAGGCTGGTTGGTAATTGCAAGATGACCGTCATACTTATAAATATTTTGTTTTTCACGTAACACTAATAGTTTCCCGTAGATATCCGTGTCGTGTTGTTTCGTTTCTCCAGAACGGTCGTCTTTCCTAGAAATGCACTCGAATGTTGCACAAGCAATCTCTTTGTTCGAAGTCCTTTTCATATCACTGGCGCGTAAGGTTTTCGAGCCACGCGTTTGAAAGAGAAAGAAAGAAATGTTTTATTTAACGACGCACTCAACACATTTTATTTACGGTTATATGGCGTCAGACATATGGTTAAGGACCACATAGATTTTGAGAGGAAACCCGCTGTCGCCACTTCATGGGCTACTCTTTCCGATTAACAGCAAGGGATCTTTTATTTGCGCTTCCCACAGACAGGATAGCACAAACCATGGCCTTTGTTGAACCAGTTATGGATCACTGGTCGGTGCAAGTGGTTTACACCTACCCACTGAGCCTTGCGGAGCACTCACTCAGGGTTTGGAGTGGATATCTGGATTAAAAATCCCATGCCTCGACTGGGATCCGAACCCAGTACCTACCAGCCTGAATACCGATGGCTAACAACGACGCCACCGAGGCCGGTCGCGTTTGAAAGAGGTTGATCGTGTCATACAAGTTTAATATGATTTCTCGGAATAACAGTCGCCGTCTTTGTCACTCAACATAGAAATGGCTATATATACATGGCGGTCATAAAAAACCACTTAAACATTATTTTCTATTTATAATTATTTTGATATTTGCGTTATGACGGCTAAATTATGTGCTGAAAGACGGTATTTAGAAAGAAAAAAAGTCTAAGACGTGTACACAAATATTATGTAGGTAATAATGCAAACAATGTACATTTCCATACATATTTGCAATATCATAGATCGGACCTCTAAGTACCTGTTGTGTTTGGTCTAACAGTCTTTGTTTAGTAGCAAGTAAGTGTTTAAAATCATTATGTTGGTTGGTCCAAAAACTCACCAAAAACCTAACCTAGTCAGTTCATACTTAACATAATAAGCCCATTTTATCTTTCAAAATGAACTTCAACAGAATCATATAGCTATAAGTAACAGCGTTTTTATTATTGAGTTATCTATATTCCAAAATATGTATCAATATTTTATCATATTTAATATTCTACTAACTCATAATGGAACTCGACTTATTAGAAGATATAATTTACACCTAGTAATCTTTTACATCAATCGAAGTGAACTCATTTTATTGCCTTCCATTTATAAAATCCCCAGACTTCAGAAGCACAACATAAAATAGTATAACAAGTGAAATAATGACATTAATGTTTCGATTTAAATGTGACGATTTTGTATTGAGACATAATTCAAAAGTAGTTTTTTCTACCTTGATTTGCTAAATGTTTTTCAACGACTGTACATTTATTACTCAAGAACAAAAATGGAACCCATATTGCAAAATGTATCAACTACATTGTATTTCTAAAATGCCATCATTATAAAATACATTTTTCACATTTTTAATTACCATACATTGTTTTGCATATGAACTATTTTTGTGTATTTCATCTTAAAGGGACATTCCTGCGTTTGCTGCATTGTAAGAGGTTTTCGACTAATAAAATATTTCTACGATTAAACTTACATGTTAAACATATTTTCTGGTTTAGAATATCAATGTCTGTATATACAATGTGTTTCTGGTCGTCTTAATATTTTTAAGAGGCCCAAATGGATTTTGTCTTCAAATAAAAAAACTATATTTTAGGAAATAAGATGAAATTTAACCAAATAGAAACATTAGAACGACCAAAAACGCGTTTAATATTCACCCACTAATGTTTTATGTAGAAAAATATATTTGTTATGTAATTACAATCGTTAAAAAGTCTCTGTTAGTCGATAACATCTTAAAACGTGCAGCAAACTCGGGAATGTCCCTTTAAGAATACATTGAATATTAGTGTAATGACCCAGGTACCCTGTCTCGTACGCTTGTACACGAACTCGACTACAAACGTCGCTCGCCACCGTCAAGTTCCCCCTTAAAATTTCCTGCTACTGTTTGCATTTACTAGTACCAGTATCATTCCTGGCATAAACATAACTAAATTAAAAATAATAAGTTAATACCTCTTCTCTAGAACAAACAACTAATCCATTAAATCTTGAACACGAGAAAACCCAGCAAAAACAGCAGTCTAACTTAAAAAAACACACGATAAAGTTACCTGTTATACCCTTCACAGTAACCAATGAGACGCGGTTCTATTTTAGGAAGATTCCCGGAAATATTAACAGCATACCCGTAACAACTTAGTTTCAGTTTATGTATTTTTGTTTGTTTGTTTGTTTGTTTAACGACGCACTCAACACATTAAATTACGGTTATATCGGCGACGGACATATGGTTATGTCGAGAAAAAACCCAGTGGCCAGCTGACGGGGATCGATCCTAGACCGACCGCGCATCAGGCGGGCACTGTACCACTGGGCTATGCTGCCCGCTTCAGTTTATGTAAGTACGTATATTAAATCGGAGAATTTTCGGAACCGGCGGGAGGTCACACGACCTAGTTACCGATCATTCGGGTCTTTGAAGGTGAAGCAAAGCCTTAGTGATTACTGTTTTACATAGAATAAAGTTCTCATATTAACGTTTTGCATGCCTTGTATATTAGTAGTATGTTATTAGGGGTCAGAAATCCAGCCAGTGACCGGTTTCTCATTAATATGCACGATAACTCATTAACATGCAAATGTGTGCACGACGTCTCAGGTCAGCCGCATAGAGGAAAGGTCGACGCAGTTTATGCACTAATGCAAGTGATGATGAGCGCATGCATTAAGCTATAACAATGAATAGTATTCAATACCATATACGGCAAACGGCGCGAGTCACGTGGTCGTTGTACAAACGACAGGGCAAGGTGTTCGGGGAAATCAATACGACCACACTCGAGTGAGTGCGAAGGCCCGTAGTAGCGCATTGTGTATACCCGACCACGGTTCGGTATTGAATTTTTTTTTTTGTCAGACCAATGAGTAATATTGTATTTTAAATTTTAAGGTTTTAAAAGATGAGATTTGTTCTGCATTCGTTAATGACAATCCATTATAGATAGAAAGAAAGAAAGAAATGTTTTATTTAGCGACACACTCAACACATTTTATTTACGGTTATATGGCGTCAGACATATGGTTAAGGACCACACAGATACTGAGAGAGGAAACCCGCTGTCGCCACTTCATGGGCTACTCTTTCCGATTAGCAGCAAGGGATCTTTTATATGCACCATCCCACAGACAGGATATCACATACCATGGCCTTTGATATACCAGTCGTCCATTATAGATAGATGCATTAAAATTAATAAATTGTGTTTGCTATACCGTTTTATTTAAAGGAAACACGAATGATGTTGTTTTAAACTAGTCATTTATAGCGTTAATTTAATGTTTGGGGCCCTGTTTGATTTTTTAATATAGATTTTATATCACAGTGATGGAAGCTTCACTGTAATTGATTATAATTATAAAAGTAAATGACACTTTCTCAACTTGAACAAACACGTCGTGGCTATGCTTTTCGAACAGAGACTGATTATTGATTATTACTTTTAAAGCGGTTGTCTGGCTATGCAGTATTTGAACGGGGGTCTACCCAGGTGTTCGCCGTACCAATGGAATTGGTACACAGGAATTGAACACAAGACATTTGCGATGAATTTTTGTTTGGCGCAGAATCGTAGTCATTGTTCGTGATATGTACAAAGTCAAATAGATAATGGTTTGTATTCAACCAATCAACGTTAATATTTGTTCTGTTGTAGCCAATCATTAGTCTTAATTATAGCAATGACATAATTATATTTTAAAAACAATTGTTAACTGGCTTTGTAATCAGTCGAGTCTTAATAGTGACAGCGTTCTTCATTATGGCGAAGCAGTGCTATTTTAAATAGAAATACGTACAGAAATCACCAGACCATTTATCAATGTGCTACACAACGAACCCCAAACACAGGATCGCATACATTCAAGTGTGTTGCATGGTTACCAATGTCGCGAGTTTTAAAATACGTGCAACTTGAACGTCTATTTCCCTGTTAAAAAAACAACAACAACAAAACCCTGAAACATTATACGTTTATATTAAACAAGGTGTGACATAATGGTATTTCAGATTAACACATTAGTGTATTTGGTTGAACGAAAGAAAAAGCATGTTGAGATTAAATATTTTCATTGAAATCTTTAGATTCCATCATTGTTTGGATCAAAAACTATGTTTTATTTATTATTATAAAAAATGTTTATTGAATATTTTATATGGCGCTAACACTGTTTTGGAAATTATTTTCATAAGTGTACCTGGTCAGAGTTATTTTCGTCGAACATTTTAAAACGATATGTATTTTTGAGTTGTACACTCTGAACTTGTACAAACACGCCACAACTCTATGATTCGAACAAAGACTGATTATTAATTATTTTTTAAATCTGGTACCTCCCGGCTGTGCAATATTTGAACACTTGTTTACAGAGACAATTGAATTGAGTTAAAGAGATGAGTTTGCCTCGGAAGCGCAATGGATGAAGTGATCTTTTGTAAAGAGTAATCAGTTCACGCCACGAGCTTCGATTAATGTTTATAATGCTTTTGTTTGGAATATATTGACAGGAACGTGCCACGGGTGTCGTAATAGACTACACCTCTTACCCATGGTTGCAACGGACTTTTATACCATTGGATAAATTTGTCAAAAATAATATTAGAACACATGTCAATCATTTTTAACGAATAGCAGACCATCTTGGTATTTTAGTTTTGATTCAAACTATGCAATAGATGCCATCTTTCCTCATTACTCTCAGAACGTTTGCGGTGACTGGCATTATTGTTCGATTTTACATTGGATTGAAGTGTTTACACGGAAGAATATTTGTGACTGAAAAAGCAACAGTTGGCTGGATCATCTATGTAAGTTTTACTTTTTGTTTTTATTTATATAATTGTTTTACACGATGCTTTAAATCTTATTTTAAACGATGATGTTCGCACATGCACTTGTATATTTAATTCAAGACATTATAGTTTATAAGATTTATATTTATGTTTTTAAATGCGATGTATTTTCTGATTTAGTTGGTTATGAACAAAGACATTTGGCATTTTTAGGTATGTATGTACAATACAGTTTTCGGAACTTCTTTAATTGGCCGATTACATGCATGGTGGAGAAATCGATATCAATTGAGTTGTTCCAAATTGTTGTCTGCGTTAAAATAACACACCAATCGAAATATCTGGATTGTTTTCGCCAAATCACTCAAATCAGCGATAACGTCCCGTGTAGTATTAGGTCAATTTGTTTTACTTGTCTTAAAGGCACACAATCACGGATTTAGTGGGCCTTATTTCTGTAAATATGGATTATAAATGGAAATTACATTCATTTGGAATACCAAACCTAGGTACTGTGTGATCGAGGGAATTCCATAACACGCTTAATTTTTAAAAGTTAGAACTCTTCATGTTTATAAGTTAAAACATTACGGCAAAATAGATTTGTAATAATGTGGCTATATATACGACAACCGTATAATGCATTTTTGAATTTTATATAAACGATCACCGTGTATAAAGACTTGGCAAACGGAGGCCGGCTATACACATGGCAAATAATGAAAAAATATATTATTAATTTCATAACGAAAATAATTGCGAATACACTGAAATAAAATAATAAACATTCAGAACATGAATTCACCATTTATTACTATTATTATTATTATTATCAAATTATTTTGTCTGGTTCGCAAAGTGGTCATTCGGTTTTATGTATAGCGGAGGCTCTATGCACGGCCTTCGTATATATAGTCATATCCTATATATACATTGTTTAGTTCAGCGTATTCTTTAAAAATGTAACATTTCCTATCCCAAGTTAGCTGTTATGGCATATTTTGTATAATAATGAATTTTACAAGGTGGAAAATGAAGGTGTTCGTGATCCAGATGTTTTGAGTTTTTCGCGTACGACTAACGATAAATGTATCTATATAGTCGGGATTGTCGACGTTTAAAATGCGTTTGTTGCTAAAATAAACTAAGGTATAAGCTTATTATAATTCAGTACATGTTTTTATTATTTTTAATAACTTGTTTTCATTATTGTTTTTTCTTTCTTTCTATTTACCTTACGTCGCATAGGACGGTCATGCGTTCTCGTTACACGAGCTTGGTAAATTGTTTGGCAGTGTGGTTATTCGGGGAATGCCCGTCACGTGACTCAAAATAATACGTCACACCTCTGCTCTCCAAATAGCCATTATTTTTCTCAGAATTATGGACCGTACCCATAATTCAGTTATTTTTTTTAAATAAAATATCAATAATAAGTGTGATATGGTGGTTATGTAGATGGTCCATTAAAGTACTTTTAGGTACAAATCAAATGTATATATTGTCATACAATTCCTTGTTAGGTCAATAATTAGGTCAACCATCTGTGACGGAGTGCGTTTAATGACATTGTTGTCAAGTGAAGGAAAACGCTTCAAAATGTGTAAAACAAATACAGGTTTTTTTTACATTGTAACACCTTCAGTATGCCAAGAATACCCAATAATTTACGCTAACGGGCGATTGGCATGCTTGATGCTGGCATGTCGACAGAAGACGTTGTAAGCATGTTGGGAGTTCTAGTAGAGCGTTACGAAATCTTCGCCACACCGTGGACGTCCGTGTGTTACAATGCGTGGTCAAGACCGCTATATCATGAACACGCATTTTCACAATCGATTCCAAACTGCAACTGCTACTGCTGCTAACATAC
Source organism: Dracogyra subfuscus (assembly GCA_016106625.1). Classification (NCBI taxonomy): domain Eukaryota; kingdom Metazoa; phylum Mollusca; class Gastropoda; order Neomphalida; family Peltospiridae; genus Dracogyra; species Dracogyra subfuscus. The sequence continues at coordinate 21,075 of JAECMU010075619.1, forward strand.
CTGGGCTTCATAATAACCGAATCAGTGGGCAAACTGTTCGTAATCGTCTGCGGGAAAACTGTTTACATGCACTACGTCCTTACGTCGGATGCGTTTCAACGCAACGTCATCGTCTAAATCGTCTTAATTGGGCATGTGTACACACTCGTTGGATACGGCGACGCTGGAATACCGTTCTTTTTTCAGATAAATCCAGATTTTCTTTACAACGTGGTGATGGCAGGGTGTGCGTCTACCGTAGGAGAAATGAACGCTATGGTGACTGTTGAGGGTGGGGGTTCTGTCATGGTCTGGGCAGCCAATGCCCATGGTTATCGTTCACCACTAGTCGTCATTTAAATGCTCAACGTTACCGCGATTACATTCTCGCTCATCACGTCATTCCTCTGTTCCATAACAACGCCAACATCTCGATTTCTCAGCATGATAATGCCACCTCTCATACAGCTACAGACACTGCAAATTGTCTTAGGTCAAATAACATTTCATTGATGACTGGTCCGCTAAAAGTCCTGATCTCATCCCCATCGAGGATGTCGTCCCAACCCACCCGCTAACGTCAACGAACTTAGTCAAGCGCTCATTCAGGAATGGAACAATATTCTACTGGCAGAAGTCAACACTTTAGTCAGTTCTATGCGCCTGTGACGCACTGCAGTGGTCAATTCAAGAGGTGGTCATACCCGTTATTAATTGGGTGTTTTGTGTTTTAACCCCGACCACACTTGGTCAAAATGTCTCC
>JAECMU010075652.1:0-13163 GCA_016106625.1 Dracogyra subfuscus
GGACACTTTTGGCGGGCCTATACTGGGCTAAAAATAGTACGGTTCGGCTATTGTTGCATTACAAAAACCGAGCAGTCATTTCGTAGCAGACAACTACGATAGTAGTCAATTTTAGCACTCGTGTCGATATTATAAATATCGGACTCGTACGGAAAATGTTTAGAGTTTTAAAGAGTATCTTCATATAAAAACAACACAAACATAAAATGACAACCAAGACTAATTTTCACAGTCTTATTGTTACTAATATCCGTATATATATATATATATACAACTTAACCATTTTATTAAGCACTTTCATAATATCTGAAGTATCACTTTAAAAATCATTCTGTACTACGGAAATATAGGATATTCAACTAGTTTCGTATAAATTACACCACAACACGCATTATAAAAGGTGTACGAATCCGGGGTTTAGAACGTCGCCATGCGTGTCTGCTGCTAACGTAATTGGCTGCGAGGATTGACTGCTAGAATCCGTATGGTATTACAAAATGGCGAACATTGTTCTAACTGGCTAGTAAGCATTTGACGATATGCGTTAATGACGACAATTCGCGAGTCAATTAAAAGTGCAGTTATGATTGTATTTGAACTTAGAACTTGAATGTATACGATTGAAACCAGACAATGCAGCTTTAACTGTTAAGTAGCTTAGTTAGAGTTTCATATAAGGTTGAGTATAAACATGTTCTAATTTTTTAAGTTTATATAATAATTTCAGTCAAGTGGAGTGATTTAGAGAGACTTTTAATATTAGCTATACTTTATACTATAATTGACTTTAAATAACAGCTGTAGCTCAGACTGAAAGTTTCTAATTACTAAATATTAAATTTAAAAAGTTGACTTTGGAAAATATGTTTTTTAATGATAAAAGAAAGGGGATGTTATGTATTGAAGGAGGCCCTATATGTTAAATAGATAGTGGACCTTTAAGAGTGTTAATGACGTCACAATTACGTAATAAAACATGGGCAGCCATTGTGACTAATTACAGCGTTCTATCGTCTTTATTGAGATATCAAACATGGAGAGAGAGAATATGCTTTCATCTGAAAACAGCACCCTTTGCCACTACTGAAGTCTTCCATCGAAGTACTGTTCTGGCCCATCGTAACATCCGGTCGTGATAATCAGTGGCGTAACTACGGGGGGGGGCCTGGGGGGGCCGGGGCCCCCCATTCACACCATCGGCCCCCCCATTGGCCCCCCATTTCACATTTGATTGTACACAATACATACACCATTGGCCCCCCCGGACGAAGGTCTGGCCCCCCTACAAATAAAGACTCAGTTACGCTACTGGTGATAATCACGTGTCAGAACTGTTCCTCTATATGGTCTGTAGACATGAATTCCATGTACTCTTAGTCGCCGTGCTACAGTGCGTCGACTTACAATACGGGTACGACCCAAATAGTATAGGCTCTGGGGGGCAGTTCGCGTACATTTCTCGTTTAGAGAGTTAACTTGCATTTTCTTGTTCTATATGCCAAGGCCTTTCAGAAAAAGTTTGGGTAACACTTCCAGGTTAAGTACGTTTTCTCAGTAGAGCACATTTACGATTTTTGATTGGCCACCAAAAGGCTAAAATGACGATAATGAAGTTTCATGCAATAAATAATTATTTGACACCCTTAAATGATTCATTTTTATTTATTTCAATTGTTTTTGTATTACTAACTATATTTTAGCATTATTGATGGTCATAAACCTAGGTTTGGGGTATAAATTGACCTTAATTTACATATTGTTACTCAAAAATCGCTTTCAATTTGAAAGTAGTTGAAAGTCTAATAGCTTCTCAGTCAAACAATACTGTAAGCAGAGTTCCACAAATTGGCCAAAAGGTTCTTCAATAAGTTCTCAACGCAATACAGGTTTCAATTTCATACCTAGGGGTGCTGGATGATACCCATGGGGCCCACTTTATCCCTACCTCCTAAAATATAAAGACTTAGGGCATTTCGTCAAATGACCATATCTCCTAAAGTAAATGTCACAAGAAGTTAATTTTTGTGTCTATAAATATGTTTTTAACCCCAAATAATTGATTGGTACCATTACTGTGATTTTTTGGAGTTGACCTAAATGGCATAATTCCAAGACGGCGTCCAAAATGGCGGCAGAATACTGAATGAGACATAACTTCGTATATAGAAGAACATTTCAAGTGACACTTAAAAAAGAGAGTCAAATACACAAATTTTCCTCCCTTCCTCCTCCCTACCTCATCCCAGATAATAATTATAAACCTCATCCAATAAAAATGTCCACATTAATAAAGAATGATGTTCAATCATTGAAAACATCAGGTGTTTAATATAGTACAAATGAACCTTTCATGAATTATCATTATTTATCATTCATAACTGTCCTAAATACTACTATTGAAAGATTACTTCATTATTAGTGCAAAAGTTTCAAACATGCCAAAATGCAGCAGAACTCAAGCTAATCATATCAGGCAATTACATTTTTTCCACATGAATTGAGTGATGGTTTCTTACACCGACAGAATTTGCAACATTTGACCTCAGCCATCGTGCAAGGGCAAATTGACCTGATACTTATGACATGAGCATATGACTGACCAATTGACCTCGAGGGTTTTCTGCAATATTTCAGCCATTAGTTGACCTTGGTGATGCTCATAGCCACAATCTTGCGGTTTCAGTGATCCAACAGTTTCAGGGTTGAGATGGCTCTGCAAGGCATGCATGGTGGTGTGGGCATTATATAACGCGTGCTGGATATGAGGCAGAATAACATGACTGATCAGAGGCAGGTTGTCGAGAGAGCTGCCTTTACTGGAATCTAAAACCTGCATGGAGGTCACAGCCACTTGTTGTATCTCAACACCTTCACCAAATAATGCTCAGCATTGTGAATCATGGCTGTAGAGAGGGTTGAATATCTCTCAAAGTTTTTGAGACACTTCTCCAGTTCTGCTTCCAAAGCTGCCTTCTTCTTACCAACTTTGCCATACAAAGCTGGGAATACTGTACAGTGCTGAGTATAAAGAGACACATCTACCGAGTGGAATCTCCCACTCCAGTTCGTACCAACAGCTCGTCATGGTCGTGTTGCAAATACGGGGATGTGGTAAAGCTGGGCGACAATTATATCTGTATCACTGGACACATACGTTGTGTCCTGCCTCAAGAGAATCCAAGACATGAATGGGTATACGAAGATCAGCTTCTTCAAAGGATCATAGGTGGGCCAGATCTTTTTCTTTGTCAACGTAAACCATAACACACTGCCAGCTCTTTTTTTTTTCTTGTTACCTGGTCGAGTAAAGTTGCGTATTGCCGAGATTCAGAAGTATTTCCACGAAATTGATGATAAATTAGTTTCTCCAGAAGAAGCTTCTTGTTGTTTGAAGGCCAGAACATTTCCTCCTATTTTGGTAGAGGTGGGCTGGTCATCGTATCGTTGTCACTGAACAGGAGAGGAGACGGCGTGAAGTCATATTTCAAAGGTCCTTTGTTGTGAGGCCATTATCAGGGGCGATTTCAATAAAATCTCCACAATATTCACCTCTTTCGCTATCTTCGTGATTGTTTGCTGTGGTTTGTTTCTGGTGGTTTTCGTTATTTTGAGATTCAACAACGTAATGACCAGCCTAGAGAAAAGCCCACTACTAAATGAGTTATGCTACACCGGTCCCTGTACAAATTTTTCTACCTACTGTAGATTTTTAAGATTTCGGAAAATCTGGGGTATTGCAGGGGTCTGCGTCATCCATGTGTAGCAGCCACATATTCAGCAGGACCCGTGTTGTGCATTTTGAAGTTTTATCATCTCCAATCGTGAATCGCCTGTGAGATAATCCTACAGACGCCGCAGGGCATTCGGACAAGAGCCATGAGATACCCGATTTTTACACATCGGATGGAGTTTGTGAGGGACAATGAGAGAAGGAAGTGCACCAATACTGTACCAATTGAACACAGTTCCATCGAACAAGGAACATCTCTACTAAAACAGACTTTCTAGCGTTCAAACAACAAACTTCTTCTGTCTTCTGGAGAAACTAATCAGTCATCATCTTCATGGAAATACTTCTGAATCTCAGCAATACTCCATTGTACTCTACCATGATTTCAATGCTGAGCATTATTTGGTGAAGGTGCTGAGATACCACAAATGTCTGTGACCTCCATGGAGGTTTTAGATTTCAGTAAAGGCAGCTCTCTCGACAACCTGCCCCCGACCAGTCTTGTTATTCTGCCTCATATCCAGCGTGCGGTTTATAATGCCCACACCACCATGCATGCCTTGCAGAGCCATTTCAACTCTGAAACTGTTGGATCACTGAAACCGCAATATGGTGGCTATGAGTACGACCAAGGTCAATGGCTGCAACATCACAGAAAAACCTCGAGGTTAATTGGTCAGTCTTATGCCCATGTATGGATACATTTATTAGTTCAATTTGCCCTTGCAGGGTGGCCGAGGTCAAACATTGCAAATTCTGTTGATGTAAGAAAACATCACTCAATTCCTGTAAAAATTGTAATTGTCTAATAAGATTAGCTTGAGTTCTGCAGTATTTTAGTATGTTTTAAACTTTTGCACTAATAAGGTAGTAATCTCACTTGGAATGTTCTTCTGTATGCGAAGTCACGTCTAATTCTGTATTCCGCGGCCATTTTGGACGCCATCTTGGAATTATGCTAATTAGGTCATCTTTAAAAAAATCACAGTAATGGTACCAATCAATGTTTGGGGGAGAAACATATTTATAGACTCAAAGATTAACTTCTTATGACTTACTTTAGGAGATACGGTAATTTGACAAAAATGCCCTAAAAGTGTTTATTTTAGGGGGTAGGGATACAATGGGCCCCATGGGTATCATCCAGCAACCCAAGGTATCAAAATGAAACCTGTATTGCTCCGAGCATTTAATGAAGAAACTTTTGGCCAATTTGTGGAACTCTGCTTACAGTATTAGTTGACTGAGAAGCCATTAGACTTTGAGCTACTTTCAAATCGTAAGCCATTTCCAAGCAAAAATATGTAAAATAAGCTCATTTTGTACCCCAAGCCTAGGTTTATGACAATGAATAATGCTAAAATATAGTCATTAACACCCAAACAATTAAAATAAATCCAAATGAATCATCAATGGGTGTCAAATAATTATTTATTGCATGAAACTCTAATATCATCATTTTAGGCTTTTCTCGGCCAACCAAAAATCATAACTGTGCCCTACTGAGAAAACGTACTTAACCTGAAAGTGTTACCCAAACCTTTTCTGAAGACCTTGGCATATAGAACAAGAACATTTAAGTTAACTCTCTAAAAGAAAAATATATGCGAACTACCCCCAAGAGCCAGGACTAAAAGCATTAGATGAAGATGACGTCACGGTCAAGAACCTATTGCGTAGATGTAAAGTCTACCGCAGACGAGAGCTATCAGCTGAGCAAAAAGTTACTTGAGACTTTCACAAAGGACGTTATAAAGATATCAATGGTTAAAATTAGTTTTATAAAGATATCATTAGCAAACCTGGGCTATTGTTTTAATATGGATCTGTCTGGTTTTTGCCCGAATGAAATGAAAATGTCTGAATCTGGATAACAAAATTTATTCATTATTCTTATTACCATTACTGCCAAACCAGTCGCTATGCATTTTAATATGGCTTGCAACTAATTTAGCGGGTAGAAACCAGAAAGGTTTTTCTTTCATGCACTAATAACGGGGTTAAACCACCGCGATTCGCCAAACGTGGACAAGCGTCAAATATAATTTTGGAGGGTCCTGTCCCATTCCTTATGGAGTGCGTGAATACCGCGGTGACAGTTCCGCGACGGTTTTCCGTTCTAAAGGCCTTCAACCAGACCCGGTTTACGGATCCGCGGGGCCTGTAGCACAAATAACTTGCCATGATATATATTTTGCAAATATTTTGGAAAATTGACCTGGGTAAAATAAATGTACATATCACCGCGGGTCCCCCGAAGCGCGTGATCCATAGCCCATGCTACATATGCTACTAGAATAAACTGGTGTTACAGTCCAAAATATAACACACCCACCCACCCCCGCCAAACTACCCGGGGTTAAAGTTAAACACAATACCCTCACATTAAAGAAATCTCCGAACTAATTCTCCTGACATTATATGAACTTGTGGACGGTGCGAGATTCCGAACTAATTCTCCTGACATTATATGAACTTGTGGACGGTGCGAGATTCCGAACTAATTCTCCTGACATTAAAGGAACAACGGTGGTCAGTCTATAATTCATACATGAACTTTGTGGACAGTGCGAGATGACCACGTACGACTGTGTTGTCGGAATGTCGCTGCATAACTCGCATACCTTCCGCGTGCCAGTAGTGTTTAAAAGAAGAGCCAGCAAGCTCTATCGACAGTCCTTTCTCAACCACGAAAGGCTCAGGCCAATGGCAATCCAAGAATCAGGTACTTTGCTGACCCAGCCGGTCGTTATACTTTCTGATGAAAGTAATACTGAAACCTCTGACGATAACGTGAGGCAGATGCAGTTCTACTGAACATTTATTCTGAACCACGATCATCCTATCAGTTAACTCTGTGACGAGAACCAAGAGAAGAACTGAACTATACCTTGTGAAATGTGTAACTTATAACCTATTAAAATCTTTCTTAAACTTGATCGATCTTCTGAGTTTATCAACCGTTGTACGTGTGTTTCACAACGCGAACTCGTACAGCGACGACTATAAAAGAGTACTACCACTATACGAATCATTAGAGTGTCACTAACCATACGACTGGTAGTGGCACAAACTGGGATACCCTGATATCGTCCAATATTGTACCCTTCTCACAAACATTTAAAATGAGCAATAAAATCAACAACCAAAGAGTAAAATAAACAAAACAGACACAACTCGAATATTGATAGCTCTTTCTGCCACCTAGACACTGCTTTATTTCGTTACAATGCAGGGGACAGTTATGCGCCCCCCCCCCATCCCTCACCTCTTCGTCAATATGAAGTGCCCATGTTTGTCGACCACACGTTTCGAAATTCACTTGAAAATAACATACCCCCATTGCCATTCACGAACAACATGAATAAACGGTACTGATTCGGTGTCCACCGTAGCACTTCAGCTCTCTTTCATAACAAAAACCACATAATGCTATTCATTACATCTAAACTTGAATACACAGCCATTTTTCGTAGATGATCATTGAATCTTCATGTACAATATCTAAGCTTTGTGTTTAGTATTAACTGCCCAATCCGCTTTGATGATGATAATTAGTTTAACGTGTCCATATACCACTAGGGTTTCCAACACGCCCATCCCGAGTCCGACCTCCGATAAGATCGGTTGTCTGACTCGGGATCGAGGGGGGGGGGGGGGGGTATAGAGTTGAAAATGGGCAGAATTTTTTTATTTAAATAGCAATTAGTAAAAAAGTTAATAGAATAAATAAAAATAAAAATAAAAAGTTACAAGCCAAAAATAAAAAGAATTGACTGCTCGGCTTAATATTTATATAATTTGGAGCATTTTAGAAGGACAGTCCAAAATTAAACGAGAGAAAGAAGAGAGGATCGGACTATTTAATAATATTAAAAAAGGAAAGTAATTTAGACATAACATTTTGAACGCAGATCTAAAAGTTTAAAGTCTGATCGAGATGTCCACGTGAGTGGCCTCGATAAGGCCGTTTGGGTGCACTGCTTATAGTGACGAGATGGGTTGCATCCCATCAAGTAAACCCCTAGTTTGACAGTCATTAGAGGTAAATATAGATCTTGAGAAGCCGGATCCGTTTTAACGAGAGAAAGTATCAGACTAGGGTATAGTCCAGTCGTCATGGGTTGGTTGGTATAGCGGTGCGGACGGGCCCGTTTCCGGAGAATGCGAGATAGTATCACAATAAAACAAAGTAAAGTCTAGAAAAGAGTAGTAGGGCCAGATCCCGCTTTATATTTCTTTTTAGAGTGGGGCGATCAATCTCCCAGTGCTGCTAGGACAGGCTCGGACATGTAGATACTAAACGCGAACAACTGTGGCGTTCTGCAGGGTGGTCATCATCATACAAGTCACGAAAAAACAAGTCCACATACTCAGCCGGGGAGAAATGACGTCGAGGCAAGGACTCTCGCTAAAAAAGAATCCAACCTGGTAGTGTCGCAGAGGGTTAATGGACCATGTTATACCCGCTTCACCATGCTCAAACTGATTTTTTTTCCATCAATGACACATCCTGGATGATGAATAAAGTCAGGTCTGACACTCTTGTAACATGTATTGGTAGTAGGGTGCAAGAAAATGTGCTTCAATTTGGTCAAAATCACAAACAATCGCCATATTTTGGATATATTTTTGGACCCTTAACCCCCTTATCGGCATAAAACTGAGAGAGAGGGAAAGGGAGAGAGAGAGAGAGAGAGAGAGAGAGAGAGAGAGAGAGAGAGAGAGAGAGAGAGAGAGAGAGAGAGAGAAGTCGGTGTAGTGGATGTACACCTAACCACTGAGTCGTTAACAAGAATGGAAACACGCCCAGATGCTCTATTTTCAGTTTCACGAAACTTATGATAGAGGTTAAATCCTCTCATGGTAATATGGTCAGTGTCCTTCAAGAAAGTTTCCTGAAGAGGATTACGTTTTTGAATTAAAAAACTTAATTCATAAAAATTAGGCTTAAGCCCATGGCAGTTCCACTGAATGAGTGAATTAGTCATTATGGAGGAATACGGGAGTTATCTTTAGCTTTTGAGATCTTTGTGATTGTGGACAATCACCTGGCACTATATTTGATCATCAACATCAGCCAAAGCTTCAAAAGGTTTGTTGGTCGAAACCAACTGTTTTTCATATTTCTTCAGTCGTCCTGAAGGTAGTACTAAACCAAATAACTTCCAGCTCGGTCAAAGTTCGAGGTGCACCCAACTTTTGATAGAGAAGTGAACACCACAAGTCCTGTGCTTGGTTATAAATGTGAGTGTGTTGGTTGTAAAAAATAAAAGTTTCATCTGGGTAAAACAATATGTAATTTTATTTCATATAGTACCAACGTGTCAAGTAGCCTTGTGCTTGAAACATCTATAGGGTACCTGTAAAAAAAAGTACTCGAATTTTGTGCGGAACTAGGGTATTCATAGACGCTACCCGTTATCTCAAAACCGAGCAGCTTGACCCCCAATTTTCTCTTGTTCACTGTAAGTGTGTTGGGTGGTAGTATTTATATCCATGGCGTTTATGTCGATTGATACACTGCAGGTAGGAGTTTTAGCAACATATGTTATTATTGTCGTCTATGGGATTTGATTTGGTAGTATACACCCTGAAGAAGAATTCTTATTATGTTTTTAAGGTATTTTCGTGGTGGAGGCTTACTGGGACCTGGCTCCTCATAAGATGAGCCTTTTGATGGATTTGTAGAATCCAAAGACACCTGGGATGATTTGGAAACTTGTTTGTTAGCAGCTTTTGTAGCTTGCTTTTGAACGTTTTCCATATAAGGAATCTTCTAAAATTTATCCTCGCCATAAGGCCATATAAGGTCTGTTAGCAGCTTTTGTAGCTTGCTTTTGAACGTTTTCAATATAAGGAATCTTCTAAAATTTATCCTCGCCATAAAGCCATATAAGGTCTGTCTGAATGGCTATACTGGTTGTAGATAATTTCACAGGAGCTCAATACGATTTACCAGCTGCTGGAGGTGTTGATGTTTCTACACCTTTCTAGGGTCTGTGAAATACAGTTGTTTAAAGTTTGTACATGTCAAATCTTTGGCATTTCAAACATCATAAAAGGTTAGAAATATACGGCACGACAGGTATATTTAAATATCCTGCTTTGACAGAATTTGGAAGGGTTGACATATTAAATGTGAGGATTAAGGTGTTCGTCGGACCTTAATCCGCTTGACTGATGTGACACCTTGTGAGGAGAGATTTTCGCAAATCTCATCCTCACAGACTCCTTCCAAATCCCTAGACCGAACTACTCCTTTACAGGAATTAAGACTGGTGTGAGGACCGACTTTAATGGAAATATTACAGAGATGTTTTGATTTAAGAAGATTTCTGGAATTTCTTAACACTTTTGAGCTCGCCGGCCAAGCCTTCAAGCCCTTTTTGAATCGCAAAAGGCAACAATTTCTTCAAGGCCTCATCAGAAAGAAAGAAAGAAAGAAATAATAAAATATTTTATTTAACGACGCACTCAACACATTTTTATTTACAGTTATATATCGTCAGACATATGGTTAAGGACCACACATATTTTGAGAGGAAACCCGCTGTCGCCACTCATGGGCTACTCTTTCCGATTGGCAGCAAGGGATCTGTTATTTGCGCTTCCCACAGACAGGTTAGCACAAACCATGGCCTTTGTTGAACCAGTTATGGATCACTGGTCGGTGCAAGTGGTTTACACCTACCCACTGAACCTTGCGGAGCACTCACTCAGGGTTTGGAGTCGGTATCTGGATTACAAATCCTATGCCTCGACTGGGATCCGAACCCAGTACCTACCAGCCTGTAGACCGATGACCTAATCACTATGCCACCGAGGCCGGTTCATCATCAGAATACCCGATGGCAAGAAACCATGGCCAGGTTTCTGAAGAAATCGCTTTCTTTGCATTCAATGTCGTAGACTCTCCATCCGATGATGAAGAGTCTGAAACTTCGGTGTGGACCCTTTTTACGGTCCCATCAATTGAGATTGAATTTGCTTGTAGCCACAATGTAGTTCAAAAAATTCATCAACCATGCGCCCTACCCGCCATGGAGTCCAACAAGGGGACATGAAGCTGCGGATAACCACCAGACAATCATGCCATGGATACATGGTTGATATACTCAGGTAATAAGAAACAAAACAAATCACCTGATGGACCTTAGCCACCGCCCCAAGAGCAACAAATACAAATGGTGATTCACACAATGTTTGTTCTTGGGTAATGTGACACAACAAAATAGTGTATGCTCTGTATGCCGATTGATTAGGTCGAGCCTTCCTGACCACCCGTCTATTTGAATTCCTGGCCAAAATGATGTATTGTCAGAAGTCATACCCGCAGGTATGCCCCAACTCAATCACCAGAATCCCATCATCCAATTTCACGGGTCACACCTCACGGCCAACAAGGTTCCCCAAAAGGGGAATTGTGCGGTATTGGCTATTCTCAGAGAGAATGTTACACCCCTGCACCACGGTGAGGTTACAGCACGCGCAGGGGCTTTGAGATCTAAGAGTAACGGGTTTGAACTCTTGTAAATAATAATGTTTCGGTTATAAAACTTCAAAAGAGGAACTGATATCCGTCTGAAAATCGGTAATTCTGCTAAAATGCCAACCTCCCCCACCCCCCCCACCCCCCCACAAAAAACAACCTGCTTAAAATTGTTTTTAAATGTTTGTTTAAAAATGGCTAATTTTGCGATTTAGATGCCAAGAAAAGGTGTTTAAAGCTATCATACTTTTTAATTTACCCGGGGGAGCATGCCCCCGAACCTTCTATACATCCTGGGCGCTGCATTAACTCATCCTACTTTGAAAACCATTTCCTAACGGGCCTGCAAACTCATATAGTAATCTCTATTAATGCAGCTAGCTGTCCAGAAAACCGCAGCTAGTCATATAGTGTACACTTCATTCAGTGATAAATTCACAAACGCATTCATATTAACTGCAAATATTAAAGCTTTGACTAAGATGCCCTTTTAACGAGTTAATATGCCCCCTTTTTTCTTAGTCCCAACCCCTAAAATTATGTTCTGGATCCGCACATGTACACCACATCACAACTCGACCCAAATCGGTCATGAGGGTGAACGGTCATGTCATTCATGGAAGAATGTGCGTAGCGGGATTCATCGGAAAACATTATCTTAGCCCCAACGCCTGTTAGCCCAATGCCTATGACGTATACACCATTGATGTCTGGCAGCGAAGTGTTTTGCAGCCAAAAGATGTATGGCGCAGGGACTGTGTGCGTGGGGCATAATCTCTATGCACTCGTTACCCGATCTTTTGACCGGTGATTCTGGCTGTAAGACGTAGGCTGTTTGTCATCGCATTGACTTATTTGTCCTAGATTCGAATGAATGAATGTTTAACGACACCCCATCTCGAATAATACATCGGCTATTGGGTGTCAAACTATGGTAATGTTTGTTTTTGTTTTGTTTTGTGTTTTGTTTAACGACGCACTCAACACATTTTAACTACGGTTATATCGGCGTCGGACATATGGTTATGTCGAGAAAAAAACCCAGTGGTTAACTGACGGGGATCGATCCTAGACCGACCGCGTATCAGGCGGGCACTGTACCACTGGGCTATGCTGCCCGCTAACTATGGTAATAAAACAAATGAAGTGATGATCAACTTCGAGATAAAATGAATGAATGAATGAATGATCAAGATAAAAATGCAATAAAAAGTGTAAAGAACTCATAAAAAATATCATAGAAAGATACTGAATTTTACTAAAAATTTCAATTTGTGCTATATTGGCCATCCTCAAAGAGAATGTTACACCTCTGCACCACGATGAGGTTACAGCACGCGCAGGGGTAGTCCTAGGTTCGATCCAGGTTGGTGGACCCATTGGGCTATTCTGGTATACCAAAGGCCGTAGTGTCCTGTCTGTGGGAAAGTGCATATAAAAGATCGCTTATGATGTAGCGGGATTCCTGTCATGATTACGTGTCAGAATTACCAAATGCTTTACAACCAATAGCCGATAATTAATTAATCAATGTGTTCCAGTGGTGTCGTTAAACAAAACAAACTTTTTAAGGCGATCTTGAACTGGAGTCATGGCCCTTGGTCATCTTGAACTCGGACGGCATCCATATTTCGGTTTGCCGAGATCGGGCTTATAGGTATACTAACCACACTTTGCTGCCTGGTGCCAACTTGCAGCATGCGCACATTAGCACTGACACGATAATTGACGTTGAAGACGTCGCATTGTCGCAAAAGTGTTTGTGGTTATATGTTCCAATCACAAACAAGAAGAGTTATTTCCACGGCTTTCACGCAACATATGCACGATCCAAGTTTGATATTTCGATGGATACCCCTTGCATGTGCATCTTGCTGTTCTTGAAAAAGGCTTTCATTTCTGAGTTGCGTTGAGTAGAGACACTATTATGCATCGTGTACT
>JAECMU010075653.1:1029-11821 GCA_016106625.1 Dracogyra subfuscus
TACCATCTTTACCGGTCGTCACATACTGTTAATATGACAGTTATTACATAACATACCATCTTTACCGGTCGTCACATACTGTTAATATGACAGTTATTACATAACATACCATCTTTACCGGTCGTTACATAATGTTAATATGTCACAGAATCTATCTGTCGTCTGACTGCATGACTCGAACACAACTCGCCCAGACACGATTCTTGTCGCTCGAGTAATTTCCTGATAGTGAACCTCACAAATGAGAGATCAACCTTTCCCTTTACTGCCTTTCATACTGAATAAAAAAAATAAAAAATAAAAACCAGAAAGAAAGAAAGAAAGAAAGAAAGAAAAAAAGACCCTGCACTCTTACGCCATTTCCCACACCCTGAAAAACATTCTGGATAATATACTCGTACTCGGTTTGGTCACTTCTGACTGCATCTATCAAAAGCCATGGGCAGAGGTTGTACAGCAATAAAATGACCCCATGAAGGACAGGTTCAATTAAATATACTTGTGCAATGTGGTTAATGGTCGTAAAACATTTATTCGTTTTGAATGATTTAATACTTCATTCTTAAGTGCTAGCATTTCACTGAAATAGCTGTGAACGACCAGACCAGTGTACAGTCATACTAGGTCAAACTCACTTCACAACAGTTAAAGGGACATTCCTGAGTTTGCTGCATTGCAAGATGTTTCCGACTTATAAAATATTTCTACAATTAAAATACATTTTCTTGTTTAGAATATCAGTATCTGTATATTTAATGTGTTTCTGGTCGTCTTAATATCTGTAAGAAGCCCAAACTGGATTTCGTCTTCAAATAATTTCGTACGTACGAAAAAATATATTTTCGGAAATAAAATGAAATTTAACCTAGTACAAATATTAGAACGATCAGAAACCCGTTTAATATAAAGCCACTAATATATTATGCAAAACAATATAGTTGATATGTGATTACAATAGTTAAAATATATCAGTTAGTCAATAACATTTTTAAAATTTCAGCAACTCAGGGATGTCCCTTTAATGGTTTTTAGGAAATAAACTGAAAATTAACTGAATATTAGAACGATCAGAAACACGTTTAATATAAAGCTTTTTCATAAAAAAGAAAATGTATTTCATATGTAAATTTAATCGTAGAAATATTGTAGTAGTCGATAACATCTTTAAATATTTCAGCAAACTCAGGAATGTCCCTTTAAGCTACATTGAAATCTAAAACTTTCCCATCGTATCCAAAATAAATAAATATGCTTTCCAGTAAAGCATCCAGTCAATACTAACAATAAAACATGAATGAAAACCAAAAGAGCAATCACCAAACACAAGAAAGTAAACAATTCTGCACTTGTTATCACAACAGTAAAGATAAAGTAGTTCCACAGACACTAAGTTACAAGTTTGATCGAGTTTACCTTGAGAACTAAATCTAACAAGTTAGTCGCAGACAATGCGAGAGACATAGACAGAACCACATATCAGTTGTTTTGTCATGTTATTTATTGCATGAGTTATTGTATTATATCAAGAGACCGCGTGGCTATGAGTGGTATACATAATGTGCACTATAAACGAGTGCAATAAATAACATGACAAAATGACTGATATGTGGTTCTGTATCTACTACATACCACCTTTCAGTATTATGATTAACAAACGATTAACTGAGTTTGCTACATTGTAAGATGTTTCCGAATACAAATTGTTCAACGATTAAACTTACATATTAAATATATTTTCTTATTCAGAATATCAATGTCTCTATATTCAATGCGTTTCTGATCGTCTTAATATTTGTAAGAAGCCCAAACTGGATTTTGCCTTCAAATAATTTCGTAATTACGAAAAAATATATTTTAGGAAATATAATGAAATTTAACCTAGTACAAATATTAGAACGATCAGAAACCCGTTTAATATAAAGCCACTAATATATTATGCAAAACAATATAGTTGATATGTGATTACAATCGTTAAAAGGTATCAGTTAGTCAATAACATTTTTAAAATTTCAGCGACTCAGGAATGTCCCTTTAATGGTTTGACTAATTGCTATGTTAGCATTCCCTGTCAGTGTGTAACACGTCAAGAACAACAACAAAGATGCCATGAATTGAAATCTCAACACGCAGAGTTAAAATTGGGTTCTCCGTCTAGAACTCTACTATTATCATACATACAAGTGACTTGTTTCTTTTTCTAAACACACTACTATAAAATTAAGCTGTCATGTCACATCCCATCATATTTACTGCTTTCCAGACGATTCGTCCACTGGACAATTCGTCCACGGACGATTCGTCCACCGGACGATTCGTCCACTCACCTCGGACAATTCGTCCACTCAATGACTGCATTTTTTTCCAAACATTAATAGTTATTCTTTGACATTGTAATCGTTTTTTAACATTAGTTTGTGGTATACTATAACTAAAACAGTAAAATTATGTTAGAATTCTACATTAATATCCAGTTTTTATTAACTGTTTGTATTCATTATCATGCGGACGATTCGTCCACTCGCTCGTACATTATCTCACATGTTATGATGTGGTAAATATGTAATGCAAGCCTCCGCGTTGGAAGACTTCATTACCCTCCCCCCCCCCCACCACACACACACACCCCTTATGTAGGCTAATGTTCTCCTTCAATGGCGTAAATTCTACCCACTGTACAACAAATGTCAGTCAAACAAGGTTCGTTTTAGACTTGACTGGATTCAACTTGGTGAAACATTTGTCATAATTACTTATGTACACTTAATTGGTAAAGGGAAGGGCTAAAGGTTTTCTTTACTGGGTACTAGTATATTGTACTAAAAACATACTACGACATGTAACGTGAAAGGCGTAGTCTTCATTATAGAAACAAACAATAACCTAATAAATAGAAATGCCAAAGAATTATGTCTGCAGAGCATTGTTACAAAAACCTATATCAAGCGTAATCTAATGCAATATAATTTATTTTTACCTTTGTAAATTTATGACACAGCAAACAAAAATACAGGGTAAAATATAGCTAATAATTTATTTAGGCCCCACGTACATGTAGTACACATTATTTAGTCTGTGGACGAAATGTATCGGGGAAATAAAAACCCAGTGGGCGAATCGTCCGGAACTGATTTTTTGTAGTGGACGAATCGTCTCGAGTTCGTCAGTGGACGAATTTTCAGTGGACAAATCGTCCGTGGACGAATTGTCCAGTGGACGAATCGACTGCATCCCATATTTACTCAGTATCAATTTCATGCCAAACATTTACTTTACAAAAAGGGTTTCACATTCATCAATTTAAAGAGCAGGACAAGTCACTAAAACAACTAAAATACCCAAGGAAAATAAGAAAGATATCCATGAACACAAAGAACTTAAGGAATTGCATTTTTGATGGTCTCGCATTAATTATGCAAATATTATGTGTGGTACATTAGGGATTTTTCTTTATCTATCACATACATATACAACTAGCATGCCATTGGGAACGATGACATGGCACAAATTTAAAACATAATTACGAAACCTAAATACAATCTGGCAAGTATATAACTGATTTAACTCTTCAGGGGTATTTCCGATTTGATCATGAACCTAGACCCAGTTGGCACAGTGTTAAACCAATTAAAATAACAATACAAACACATTTACCACTGGCTTAGTATAAAACGGTTACAAACAAAGGCACATTTTTAACTGAACAGCATAATACGTGGATATCGGAGACGAGTTTGAAAGCACGAGGCATGTATGGCTGTAAATAATTACCGTACAAGTCACGAAATGCCTGGAAATATTTCACATGGTCTGTCAGCATATATATCCCTAAACACATTTAAATGTAGATAATTTAAAGGGACTGTCCTCAGTTTGCAGACATTGTATAATGTTTCCGACTTACAAAGTATATTTGGCGACTAAAACTACGTATTAAATACATGTCCTTGTTTAAAATACCAGTAACTCTATGTTTGTGGTCGTGTGCTTACGTACGCAGTTGTTAGTAAAATCTAAATTTACAAAAATATTCATATGTTAGGAGGTAAAATGCGGCTTCACTATTACAAAGATTAGGACAACAAACATCTTGTTTATACAGACACTGATACTGTAAACAAGAAAATATCCTGAATATGTAACTATAGTCACCATAAAGGCTCTGATAGTCGTAAACGAAAGAAAGAAATGCTTTATTTAACGACGCACTCAACACATTTTATTTACGGTTGTATAACGTCAGACATATGATTAAGGACCACACATATTTTGAGAGGAAACCCGCTGTCGCCACTTCATGGGCTACTCTTTCCGATTAGCAGCAAGGGATGTTTTATTTGCGCTTCCCACAGACTGAACAGCACAAACCATGGCCTTTGTTGAACCAGTTATAGATCACTGGTCAGTGCAAGCGGATTACACCTACCCACTGAGCCTTGCGAAGCACTCACTCTGGGTTTGAAGTCGGTATCTGGATGAAAATCCCATGTCTCGAATGGGATTCGAACCCAGTACCTACCAGCCTGTAGACCGATGGCCTAACAACGACAGCACCGAGGCCGATTAGTCGTAAACGTGTTACAATGGAAGCAAACTGTGGACAGTACCTTTAACTCCGTTTTAAATCAGACAGGGAGTAATAGTGTATGAGACGAGCATCGCCGTGAGGTTCATATAGCCTGACGCGTAGTCATCAGAGGAAACCCGCTACATTTTTCCTAATGCTGCAAGGAATATTTTATATGCACTTTCCTACAGACAGGAAATCACATACCACAGCCTTTAACCAGGTGTGGTGCACTGGATGGAACGAGAAAAAAACCTTACTCATTTGAATGGATCCACATTACAGTTAAGGGCTTTTCTAATGACATTTCTAGTAAACATTTCAGCTGAGTACTGTTGTTATGTCAGTATTACAATTCAGGACAGTTTGTATTACAGTTGATACAGTAAAACAATTCAGTGCAGTTACAGTTCAAATCAGTATTGGAATTGAGGGCAGTTTTAATCAGCACTGCAGGTAGAATTATAATCACTCTGGAAAGTTGTTCAACTACGTCCACCATGTTCAGACCAAATTACCCATATCCAGAATCCAGAATCCAGAGCATATTATGTATATGTATCAGCGCCTGTGCTTGTAAATGCGTATGTGTGTTTGCGCGTACGTGTACTCACGTACACGTGTGTTTGTTTCCACGGGTGCGTATTTGTTTGTAAATGCGCGATAAAATCGTATATATGTGTACTGTGTACGTATGTTTGTGTGTATGTATGTATACGTGTGTGTGTGTGTGTGTGTGTGTGTGTGTGTGTGTGTGTGTGTGTGTGTGTGTGTGTGTGTGTGCGCGCACACGTGTGTTTCTTGTTTATGTATGTGCAACATATGCAAACTCTCCTGCACGTTTGGCTCTATACAATGACTTACACAACTGTGTTAGTCGAGTGGTTAAAAACGAAAATATACTTTAATCAACTATATTTATATAATATATATATATTTAACACTGATTATGTCTTTTTGTTTAACTTGGTAATCAAACACTTTTGCTGTTTACCGTTGATGTTAAAGATTTATTACTAAGGGTAATATGCAAATATGAAACTCAACAGCTATTATTTCAGCCCGTGCTCTCATTTTGTAAACTAGCGAAACACTTGAAGTAAGATAAGTTGGGACATTTGAGACAAAGCCAGTGTGACTGAAGGCGTGTAAAATAATAGGGACACGGCACAGGTCGGTGGTTCCTTTGCGAGAGAGGTGTGTTCCTAAGCGATCACACGAAAACATAACGGTATCCCGAGTTAATCAAGGTTTAAACGCAGATCATTCGTACATTCATTATTGTCGTGCTCTTCACAGACAAAGCGCTTAAAACAAACGACATTATCACAGACTGTTTTAGTGAAAATTCTTAAAATGTCGCAACAGGAACAGATGGATATTGATCTGATCAAAAGAGACCCTAACGATCTGAACGATCACCTGAAGGTACGTACAATACGAAGACTTGGCCTGATTACTTTGCTAAATTATTTATATTTCACGATGCACCATCAAACAGAAAATCAATCTGTAGAAATGCAGTTATACAATCACCCTTGTATATTGTTTATCCGAAGGCGTATGCAACACGTGGTTTAAATTACAAGCGAAAACAAAAATCCCGCTGTTTTTTAAATAAGGAAGACATGTGCATTTACAATATATCTAAAATGATGCCAAAGAGTGTGAAAAGTAGAATCTATTGAGGGCTAATTGTAATACACGGACTAATGATATCCTGCCCGTCTTGTCCATCCCATGTCATGACACCAGACATAGGTCGATTCGAGTAACCAAAATTCTTCAAATGAAATTCTTTAATTAGCCATATTCACGTAAACGTTACCCCTTCTTGCAACATCTTCGTAAACCCTAGTTGGGTACGTATTGTAGGCCCAGTTTACTAACATGGACATGGGATATTTTTAATTTGTTGCACATAACCATTCATGTATGTATGTTAAAGTCTTGAAAAAATATTTAATATTATTTTTTAAAAACGCATTGTTAGCACCCTATAGTGTGTGTGTGGTAGACATCGTGCTGAAAGTACCTAGATCACAGACCAGCATTGGATTCGAGCAGTAATACTGAACGAGAAGTCGGCTCACGAGATAGCACAAGTGGCCAATCTGTTTACTGTCACGTGACTTTAATTTGAACATCCAAGTGCTTGATGTGAAGTGTCGTCACGCAAGCACCAACCTGGTTGTTTTATGGATGCTAGGCAATGGGAAGGAAACATACAGGTAACTAGGAGACAAGGTCTTTAAAGGCAACGCACCGATATTCGGCAGTAGACGTAGTCAACTAGCCCAGGGCATCTGGTATTCCACAAAACTTAGTTTGGATTATCTCGAAGTTTGGAGATCCCTTATTTGTGATATTTAGATAGGCTGCTGGAACAGGTTAGAAGATGGCTGATTCTTTGGATATGGATCAACGGGACCCCAACAACCTCAATGACCACGTTAAGGTACAAACAAGTTTTAAAAGATGTGCGACAATGTGGAACAAATCTCTTATTATGAAAAATGTATAAATACTTGAGTGATTCATAAATCTCTTTGAAACGAAAGTTTTTTAACTGCAAAATTTGAAACGTAAAAAAGATAGTTTGCGGAAAGTTATTGATCAAAAAGCCTGTCATACATGTTTCTGTTAAAACAATTAAGAGGTTTTAGCCGCGTACGGGGTCGACTAATTAAATAAAAAAAACATAGCTGATGGCCATGACGAGAAGCATTAATTTAAGTTATTAAACTGGAAACAACAGGAGTAAAACTATTAATTGAGAAACACTTTCAAACAGACATACAGTTTATGCAGTGGACGCAGACTGACAGTATTAGTCAATAGCATGCATTGAAATAGGATTTTACGTTATTACAGTCATTTTACGACAGCTGATAGGGTTTTGTTGGTATCATGTTTATTTTGTAGTATCACTGTTTGAAACTTGTTCTTAGTTTTTTATCTGTATTGTCATTTATAACTACAACGTATTTGAACATTCGAATAGTACTAAATCCAGAAATGTCATATATACCGTAACTGATATATATTTTAATTTTTGAAAATTTTAATTCGACTTTTTAGACTTCAATTTCAAATACTTACATATGTATAATTTATTTTCATTTTTATTTGTAATTTTAAGGAACATATTTTTACTTCACATTCTTAGTTTCAAATTTCTCCAGGCCCAGCCGCGGTCACTTGACGTGCAAACACTAACCTAATTGTTTTATCTGTACTAGATTATGGACTGGAAAGCAATCGGTAACCTAGCAACGAAGTGGTTATGATATATCACCTTATAGCTGTTTAACATGCCATAATAGGAAGGTTATTTACTTTACTATTACTTTCAAGTATTATGTTTGGGCGGGAGGTATCTGGGCGGTAGAACACACGAGTATTCTGTTTATATAATGTTTAATCCGTCAGACGGATCCATTTGTAGTGACGACAATCTGTCCCTTATCCCGTAGATACTACGAGGGAGTAACCAGAGCTGGGTTATATTATAACCGAGTTATGAGCACGTTTCAGGACTCCCACAGCTCGCTAGTTACACGGTACTCATATGGAACTGGACCTTGCTTCACTCTTAATGATACACTTGTAAAGTTATCTGCTATCAAATATCTTTGCCTGCCACACAGAACAAGTCTTTCTTATTAAAACACTTTTCATCTAAGTACACCCCTCTCCCCAATTTAATTATTTTAGCATGGCCAAAAGAAGAAAATGTTTTATTTATCGACGCACTCAACACATTTTATTTACGTATAAATGGCGTCAGACATATGGTTTAAGGACCACACTAAAAATTGAGAGAGGAAACCCGCAGTCGTCACTCCATGGGTTATTATTTTCGATTAGCAGCAAGGGATCTTTGATATGCACCATCCCACAGACAGGGTAGTACATACCACGGCCTTTGATATGTCAGTCATAGCGCATTGAGCATCGAGCAAGCGCTTAACCACTGGGCTACATCACACCTCTGGCCTGACCGAATGCATGTTTGTTTTCTGTGAATATGAATAACGCCTTATTAACTACAACCGAAGATGGCTTAGATGCGGCATTAAGAAGAAGAGTTTTTTTTATCGACTCGGACGTAAGACATCAGATCTTGATACCTACACAACCTGACATCGCTCTGCATGTTTCGTTCTCGGCGCTAATAGTTGATTCACCTACTATACGTTATTTAAATCTCCTTTCAGGTCTTATTTGAGGATGTGATCGGGGAACCGGAAGGCGGCCACAGCGCGGACTGCGTCTGGCGGAACTCGTACAAGTGCTTCACGTGCACCAAGAACTGCTGCTACCTCCTGCTCACCTTCCTCTGCGCCATCCCGCTCTCGTTCTGCTGGGGATGCCAGTTCGCCTCCATCACCTTCCAACACGTCTGGCAGATCTCGCCCTGTCTCCGTGTCTGCATGATCAACTTAGGATGCGCTCAGAAATTCTTCGGATCAATCATCAACTGCTGCCTGGCTCCGGTTTGCGAGGCTGTGGGAATGATGTTTGCCAACATCCGGGTAGAAAATAAGTAACAGACGAACAGAGAAATATCCAAGAGCACAAAAATGTTTATATTGTCAGTGACAAATGCATTTAAATAGGATCATCATGATCTCAGTATTTATCGTATTGGTTTTGTATCTGTTGCGGGGTAGAACGTTTGTACCTTAAACTTGGTACCTGAAGAAAAGTAACAAGAAATAGTTGGTTCACTGATACTACCAACATGACTCATATTTCGGTTTATCTGTGATATATTTTGATATTCTCAGCAAATCCTAGCATTTGCGATTGATATCCGTCCTTGACACTTGTGATATGGGTATATAGTATTTTGGAGTCATCCACACAATTATAATGGGATAATTGTTACTAAAGTGCATAATTTTGAAGAATTTGTAACCACAGTATGTAAACTAAATGTGAGTTTTAAATGTTAACAGAAAACGTTCACCTATAATGATGATCTTAAAATCACCAATACAATAATACCAATTACATGCATGGCTTACTTACTATTTACAGTTTTTATCTGTGCAAACCATTTATTGAGTACGACAGAAATTTAATGTATTTGCGCATTTATAAAAATCACTAAATATAAAACATATCAGTGTCCATATATATATAAATACCAGTTGTACATACATTTTAAATTTATTTAGCTATCGTATTTTGTAACAATAAACACCATGCATTTTTGAAATTGTTGTTGGATTGTTTCATCCTAGTTATAACAAAGGAGATCACTGCCGCGATGGGATAGCCGAGGCTGGGCTATGTAGTTAGACAACATGATAGCTGGTCACCTGGTGACAAGAAAAGAGGGAAGTATGAAGGGAGAGGGTTAAGGCAGGGGGAGGGGAATAGCTAGAAAGGGAGATAGAGGAAAAGAAAGGAGAGTAGGGAAATCAATAAGTGTGTATCTTTAATTACATTGTATTTAATAGTAGGATCTCCTTGTTGATGTAAATGCATTCATGTGGTCTTAAACCTATTCAAAATATATCTGGATATTAAGTTCATCACTGCCATGCAGTCGTTTTCCTCACATAATATATTTGTAGTATCCGGGGCATTTCACTTTGAATGCCTCACTGTTCTTAGTCATTTGCCAGAAACTGACTTCAATTACCCAGTCAAATCACTGATATACTAGTAGTCCACAATTATTTCCAAAACATTTCTTAAAATTAAGTACAATATTCGCTTCGTTCGGATATCTGCACTTCTAGAACAAACCAAAGTACCTTCAATAGATTGCCTGCAGACAACCTGTTTTGAATATCTCTAGAGACAAGCTCCATCAATAAACTAATCTTGTAAAAATCCCTAGGTTTTTTTTGTTGTTGTTGTTGTTGCTTTTTTTTTGCTTTTTTTTTTTAACGACGCGCTCAACACATTATAATTACGGTTACATCGGCGTCAGACATACGGTTATGTCGAGAAAAATACCCAGTGGTTAGCTGACGGGGATCGATCCTAGACCGATCGCGCATCAGGCGGGCACTGTACTACTGGGCTATGTTGCCCGCTAATCCCTAGGGGGACGGACTGGGGAAGGAGAGTTATAGAGGGCCAACGCATTTACAAGTACTATGACTTGCTAGACCAATATGCATTCAGAAACAGTGTGTGTGTGTGTGTGTGTGTGTGTGTGTGTGTGTGTGTGCACGTATATATGTGTGTGCGCGCGCACGTATGTGT
>JAECMU010075654.1:0-11770 GCA_016106625.1 Dracogyra subfuscus
TCTCTCTCTCTCTCTCTCTCTCTCTCTCTTTGCCTGACGATTTCGCTCCGTTAAGTTGTGTTTGTCTGTCTGCATGCATGTCTTTCTGTCTGTCTGTTTATCAGACTGGAACTTCGATCGCGTACACATCAGTATCGATGGATAATTCACCCGTCAGCTTCATTTCCTTCTACGTTTCGTGTACGGATCATGCAATAATCGGGTTCCCTTGTATTTCTAACGATCATTAGATACTGCAGTCAGGAATAACAGCAACCCCGGAACCTCTTTTTCCTTCACAGAAACGCGTTTTTGTTTTGTTTTTTTTGTCTTTTTTTAAATCTGTGCTGGAGTGTAGCTCAGTGATATAGAGCTCACCTGTGCTATGATTCGCTTGATCGAGACATTAAAAGCCATGGTATATAGGGAAGTGCATATACCAACCGTTGCTGCTTTGCCGGCATGAACAGCCTATGTGGAGATTGCGTGTTTATTTGGGGTTTCTTTTTTATATAGACCAAATGTCGCGGCAAAAACACACACAGACAAACACACACAGACACGCACACGCACACGCACACACATACATGTGTGTGTGTTTTTGCAGCGACACGACACATACGTTCCGTATATAAATAAAATAAACAAAAGTACAACAAACAAAAAACCACGGCGTCGGACATATGGTTATGTCGAGAAAAATCTCAGTGGTTAGCTGACGGGGATGGATCCTAGACCGACCGCGCATCAGGCAGGCACTGTACCACTGGGCCATGCTGCCCGCTGTTTCTGTAACAAACACAAGGTTATGTTCTGATATTAAAACGCATAACTTTCTACATAAGGCAATAGCATACAATTTTTACATTATGTGTCAACAAACAGCAGTAGCAATTTGACTGAAATCAGTTAAGCGGGCTGAATAGCCCAGTAGTACAGTGCCCGCCTGATGCGCGGTCGGTCTAGGATCGATCCCCGTCAGCTAACCACTGGGTGTTTTTCTCGACATAACCATATGTCCGACGCCGATATAACCGTAATTACAATGTGTTGAGTGCGTGGTTAAAAAAAAAAATTAAAAAAAAATCAGTTCAATGGAGCTACAACAAGGTCAGGTCAGGTCAGATCAGGTTGCACATTCAGAGCAAGTTATTGTAGCACACGCCTGTCATGGACGCATGTGTCGGCTCCTCCGTCTAGGACAGGAAATGATTTTGGGGTGTGAGTGAGGAGGGACCGCCCGCCTTGGCACGTGCAAGGGAGCACTAGCAGACCGACAGGGGTCGGTAGCGGGCGACCGGGGTGGGGTGTATGGCGGGGGGCTCTTGTTGTGCTATTTGGAATGTCCCGTACGATTAATCCGGAAATATGAGAAAAAAAGACTGCGAAGTTTTCATGAGTTAATTTGGCGCATAATCTGGAACGGTTCATGGAAAAGAAATGGAGTTATCTGAGTAATTTAATTTGACTTAGTTCGCCGAATCGTGGCTCATAGGGGAATCGCTACACGACTGGTAGTCATAGTATTACACTGATTGAAACAAATTAGGGATCACGCAATCTATAGCAGGAAACAGGACTGCAACTAAAGCCCTCATCTATAGAGTCAGGAAGTTAGCCGGTTACTGACATTCAATTTCACGTTACTGAAATTTAATGTCACGTTCCTGACATTCAATTTCACATTACTGACATTTAATATTACATTACTGACATTCAATTTCACATTACTGGCATTTAATATCACATTACTGACATTCAATTTCACATTACCGGTACAGACATTTAATATCACATTACTGACAGTCAATTTCAGGAAAGGATGTTTTTGGTGGGGTTTTTTTTTAATTTGTTTTTGTTTAACGACGCACTCAACACATTTTAATTACGGTTATATCGGCGTCGGACATATGGTTATGTCGAGAAAAAACCCCAGTGGTTAGCTGACGGGGATCGATCCTAGACCGACCGCGCATCGGGCGGGCACTGTACCACTGGGCTATGCTGCCCGCTTCAGGAAAGGAAGGAACGGACACTCAACACATTGTCAATCTCACATTACATACATTCAATGTCACATTACTGACATTCAATAATTTATTTTAAATTACTGATGACATTCAATCTCACATTACAGACATTCAGTTTCATATTACATGTTTGTACTTTATACAAGTATCATGATGCTAATCGGGGTGGGGTGGGTGGGGGGGTGTGGACCCATTGTGCTATGTTTCGTTCCACGACTGGTATATCAAAGGCCGTGCTATGAGCTACCCGGTCTATTCGGTAGTGCTACTATATTTCAGAATTACCAAACGTTTGACATGCAATAAATCAATGTGCTCTAGTGGTATCGTTAAAAAAACAAACAACATTTATACAGACATTAGGACGCTAATAGTCACTGAAATGTGGTCTACAGTTGTTTCCTTATTTCTATCTCACAGTATATAAACATTCCTTTCTTCGATTACCTAGCCACTGCCTCATAGAGCCTGGCAGGTTTTCCTTATTCACTTAATTTTAATAAAATTTCTTTAACCAAGTTATGATTGTCTGAAGAGATCCTTACGCCAGAATGTCAAATTGAACCGCAAAAAATATAAATTGCAGAATAAATCTAATTTAATTTTGTCTCTTTTTTATCGGCAATAGTGATATTGAAAGTAAAGGGATGTTTGGATAAAAGTACATCAGTACTTTTTCGCGTAAGAATATTTAGACACGTAAAAATAGACTTAGCGATCTTTCGTGTATAGAAGAAAAGAACGAAGCCAGCATATCCTGGTAGCAGTGTAGCACGTGTTACTGGACCCATTTACATTTATTTTCCGCAGATCATTTTTTCCGTCTCCCTTTCAAAATATATATTCTGGGAAGGCGGCCCTTCTACTATTTGTGCTACTGGGACCTCGGATCCCTAAACCGGTTCTGGATAAGAAACTCATTGCATCACGGGCTAATCCTACCGATTTGCAGCATGTGTATTCTCAACAACAACATACAAAAAAAACACCAGATAAGCAGATAACGCACATTTAATATATCAAATGTAGAAAATCGGTTTGTTAAGGAACATAGCCCAGTAGAAAAGCGCTTGGTCTAGAGTCGGTCAGTGTCAGCGGGTCCGTTCAATCAATCAATCAAAGGGTTTAACGTGCACATTCATAGCAAGCTGTTGTAACGCACGCCTGTCGTGGGAGCAAAAGCTTGCGGAGACAGAAAGTTGGGCGGGGGGGGGAGGGGGGGGGGAGGAGGGACCACCCGCACTGGCAGGTGCAAGAGAGCACCAGCAGCCCGATCAAGATAAGTAACAGGCAGGAGATGGTGGTGGTGGGGCTATGGAATTTTGAATGGAGCAGTTAATATGCCAAAGAGAAAAGGTGCGCATTTCAGTATGAAGGAATTTTGGCGCAGTTTCTGAACGGTCGATCAAAATGGAAATGGTAACGGAGATAGTATAGTTTTTTAACTTAGTAATTAGACATCGTTGTTGCTGTGGTGTCTCCCTAGGTTGCCCGTCACCATGACTGGTATATCAAAGGATACGACATGTCTATCATGTCTGTGTGATTGCACGCATAAAGGAAGGACATGTTTTATTTAGCGACACACTCAGCACATTTTATTTACGGTTATATGGCGTCAGACATATGGGTGCGGACCACACAGATATTGAGAGTTACGGTTATATGGCGTTGAATATATTGTTAAGGACCACACAGATATTGAGGCAGGAAACTCGGTGTCGCCACTTCATGAGCTACGATTTTTGATTAGCAGCAAGTGATCCTTTATATGCACCATCTCACGGAGAGGATAGTATATACCACGGCTTTTGCTACACAGTTGTTGAGCACTGGCTGGAATGTGAAATATCCCAATGGGTCCACCGACGGGGATCGATCCAAGACCGACCGCGCAACAAGCGTAGTTAAACCATAGTTAATATGTATGAAAAGACCACGCATGAATATAAATATTCCAGCCAGTGCACCACGGCTGGTATATCAAAGGCCGTGATATGTGCTATCCTGTCTGTAAGATGGTGCCCATAAAATATCCCTTGCTACTAATGGAAAACTTTATCGGATTTCCTCTCTATGATTGTGCCAAAATGACCATATCTTTGAAATCCAATAACCGATTGTTAATAAATCGATGTGCTCCAGTGATGTCGTTAAACAAAACAAAATTGATATATCTGTAGTTAACGTAGTCCACTAAACATCTGGGCCCATATTTTTTAAGCTATCATAAAGCTACGAAATCGTAAAATCATCGTAGGTTTTGACGTTACTGCAGAACACGCAATTGTGAATGATGTTGATCATCACCTTATTTGTTTGCATTACCATTGTTTGACATCCAATAGTCGATGTACTGTTCGTGCTGGGTTGTTGTTAAACATTCATTCATTCATCCATTCATTTATAGCTTACGGTGGTTTTACGATTCTGTAGCTAAGATTGCTTCGAAAATATAGGCTCTGGAGCGCAAAAACGATCCTTGCAAAGTGCTGTATCAGGAAACCTCATAAGAGGCAATCGGCAGTACACATCAAAACAGAAGAAAAAAACGGTCAGAACGATTGAAATCTGATGAAAGGAAATTGCGTATTATATATCATAGACACACGCACGTCTTTTCCGGTTCTCTAGCACCGTTGCCCTGGATGCAAATGCCCCAAACCGAAATAGAAACACGATGCACAACTTCCCGGTTATGCCATCACGGCGTAAATCTAATTATTCCCAGTTTGAGCTTCGGGGGGTAAGGGTAATTTTTGCGCGGGGCTCTTCGCCATAAAGTCCCTTCCATCGATCGATTGGAACATCCCTGTGTTAAGTGAGCACTTTAGAAATAGATAAACAGCCATTATCCTTCCATTTACCGACTTAACGACTGTCGACGACCACCCCTAGGTGTTAATTAAACGATACAGCGGGGCGCCACAATTTTAGCTGGCTATTACAAGAGCTTTGAACATTACAGAACAGTCACCAGCCCACACAGAGCTGGTAATTGGTTGATGTTAAATATCAGTTGCAAGACAAATATTGTTGTTTAACATTTTACTGCAAGCCAGGCCGAAGTTACCCTCGAGGGGTGGCCAGGAATAGGTGCACAGTCTGTGAAGCCAGGAATCGTTATTTTCAGCCTCACACGTGCGAAAATTCTGGTTTGCGGCAAACAGATACTTGATTACCTCGTCTTCGAAATGTTTTCCAATGTGGAATGTTAGAACTTCTCTGAACGTCAAATAGTTTGTCATACTGTCCCCAACATGCATACCACTGAGGTTTTTCTCGACATAACCATATGTCTGACGCCGATATAACCGTAATTATAATGTGTTAAGTGCGTCGTTAAAAAAAAAACCCAACATGCATGTGCTTCAGTTAAAACGCATCCGTTTTATGGATGCCTCAATAGCATCGTGGCTAGTCTTCCAAATGGCGGGCGATTCGGTGCAACAAGTTCGAGTCCCAGCAACGGCATGGGACAATTTGTGAGGCCAGAAAGGATTTAATTATTTCCTGAGGTGTAAAAAAACAAGATTGTTTTGTTTATGGACGTTATTAATCATCTGCTACTGGATGTCAAACATTTGCTAATTTCTTAGAGAGAAAATCCACAATATCTTTCAGTTACTAACAAGATATCGTTTATATGCATCATCCCACAGACAAGATAGCACATACCACGGCCTTTGATATGCCAATTTGGTCCACTGCTCAAACGAGAAAGTCTGATGATTCCATCCTAGACCGACCGCGCACCAGGCCATCGGTCTATAGGCTGGTAGGTATTGGGTTCGAATCCCAGTCGAGACACGGGATTTTTAATCCATATACTGACTCCAAACCGCAAGTCTCAATGGGTAAGTGTAAACCACTTCCGCCGACCAGTGATCCATAACTGTCGTAAAAGAGTAGCCTATGTGGCGACAGCAGGTGTCCTCTAAAACAAGTGTGAGAATGGCCATAGTATGTTTGACGTCCAATAGCCGATGTTAGGATAAAAACAAAATCAATGTGATCTAACGGTGTCGTTAAATTAAAAAAACTTTACATCTACCTATTTTATTGTACAATGAACAAACCAATCGGGCACAAGTTTGACAACTCACGAGTAGTTCCTCTTCTGTATTGCCGTTGTTGTGATATACATTGTCGTAGGTACAGAGCATTACCGTACTGGACGCGGTGGCGTCTTCGTTAAGCCATTGGACATACAGTTGGTAGGTCCTTGGTTCGTAACCCGGTACCGGCTCCCACCCAAAACAAAACGTGACATTTTACCACGACTTAGTGTAAAATGAACGCCTTTTTACAAATCTAGTAAGAAGCAACATCAACTCTGATACGGGCCTTGGAGGCGTCGTGGTTAAGCCGTCGGACAAAACGCTTGTGTGTACTGGGGTCGCAACCCGGTACCGGTTCCCACGATTCAATGGGTAGACGTAAGACCACTATACTCTCTAACCACTGACAGCTCACCATCTGTATGTCCAGGACAGCGTGCTTGAACCGTAATTGGTTATAAGCGCGAAAATAAACTGAACAGCATTGTCATTGGCAAAGGTCTCACTACACAGATGTAATCTGCAATTGAAACACATGTTAAATTGCCCTACTTCAAATGAGGATTGCCAATAGAACGGCTTCTAACAACTTACACCGTTGCAAACATACATGGTATAAGCATTTATTTTCACTCCAAAACTGACAACATTTCTGTCTCAGTTGTTTGCCATATGACCGTTTCTGGCTGAAGTACCGGCCCGAACAGGTGGTGCATTAACTGATTCACTCCGGCGCTATATAGCTATGTCCCAGAAGGTCAATGCACAATATTACACAACAACATGAACCAAATACAGCCACAAGGCGTACCATTAAACATACATATTGTTTTAATTCTTCACCATTTCCTAGAAGTGAATATGTGAACCATGACTCATGTCACGATTACGAACTATAGTGGACCGTGATGAATAAACTCTCACCCTGAAGTGATCTGTGTAGTGAGACCAAAGCTCCTCAACAATGGCGAAATGTATACACTTGGTTCACATTATTTGCCAGTATTTAACATTTGCACATTTGAAATGTCTACATACAACAAAATAACTTTTCAGTCATGTTTATTTTCTGTAAAGGTCTCTTTAAAAAAATATTGTCATAGGGGGTCTCAAAATGCCCATTTGGGCTCTTTCGTGTTCCAGCCAGTGCACCACGACTGGTATATCAAAGGTCGTGGTGTGTGCTACCCAGTATGTGGGATGGTGCATATAAAAGATTTCTTGCTGCTAATCGAAAAGAATAGCCCATAAAGTGGCGACAGCAGGTTTCGTCCCTCAATGTCTGTGTTGTCCTTAGCCATATAATAATATATATAGGTTAGGAATGTTAATATTTTTCTTTAAGGGCGCAGCCAAAACCTATTAACCCCAATCTTCCCCTTTTGTTTATACTTTTGGCGTTAATATTCAAATTTTCAAAGTTGACCCTATTTGTTAGGTTATCCCTGTCCCGAGTCAGACCCCCGATCCTATCGGAGGCCGGACTCGGGGAAAGGCGTGTTCGAAACCCTAGTGGTATATGGACATGTTAAACGAGTTATAAGCTAAGCTTAGCCATATGTCTGACGCCATATAACCGTAAATAAAATATGCTGAATGCGTCTTTAAATAAAACACTTCTTTTTGTTCAGTTTCAAAATTGCCGTTGGTGGACCATTTCATCCATGATAATTATTCTTTAAATGGTCGTTTCCGGCGCATATGCTACTTCTATTAAGCTATTTTTACATGCACTCTTATAGACAGTGACAAAAACAAAATCCTTAATATTTACTAAAGTACCTGAACGACCTTAAAAATACAAGGTACTTCTCTAACAATAGACTATCCTCGTCAATATAAAACCACACATATTCGAAAGAAAAGTACCGGCCTCGGTGGCCTAGCGGTTAAGTCGCCGGACAACAGGCTGGTAGGTATTGGGTTCGCAGCCCGATACCGGCTCCCACCCAGAGCGAGTTTTTAAGGACTCATTGGGCAGGTGTATGACCGCTACACCCTCTTTTCTCTTTCACTAACAATAACAACTAACCACTAATTTCTAGTAAAAGTAAAAAAAAAAAAGTTTCCGTAAGAATACTTAAAAACCAATATATAGAGAGAGATGCGTTGTAGTCTCGAGAAATCACGTGAGAAGTCCTCGTGTAGGAATACCCATGTAAACAATTTCAAATCTGAAGAGGTTTACTCTCGCGAAATAACGTCGATCACGTTTGGTATAGAAACTTCAGTGACCAATTCCAATAGCGAAGACTTTTAATCTCGAGGAATCACGTTGGGCACGACAACGAACCTACGATAAGTGACGCTGTAAGCAATGTATGGGAGGGGGGGAGGGGGGGGGCGTCTTTTTTATGTTAGATCCCTGTTGGTCTAAACTTTCTTTTTTTCCTTTTCTTTTTTTTTGTGCGTGTCTATGACGTTAACTAGACATCCGTTAAAGCGCCGAATAAAATTAGATTAAGAATTATTGATCTGGACCTGTGCAAAAAGAAACGTGACATTTTACCACGACTTAGTGTAAAATGAAAACATTTTTAAAAAATCTAGTAAGAAGCAACATCAATTCAGATACCGGCCTTGGTGGCGTCGTTGTTAAGCCATCGGACAAAAGGCGTGTATGTACTGGGTTCGCAACCCGGTACCTGCTCCCACTCAGAACGCGATGGGTAGATGATAGACGACTACGCCCTCTTCTTTCTAACTAACCACTAACCCACTGTCCTAGACAGACAGCCCAGATAGATGAGGTGTATGTGCCCATGGCAGCGTGCTTGAAAATTAAATTGGATATAAACACAAAAACAAGTTCAAATGAAATGAAATCAATTAAAGGAATATTCCTGACTTTGCTGCATTGTAAGATGTTTTCGCCCAATAAAATATTTCTACGATTAAACTTACATATTAAAAATATTTCCCTGTTTAGAATTTCAGTGTCTGTATATATTCAATGTGTTTCTGATCGTCTTAATATTTGTAAGAAACCCCCACTGGATTTCGTCTCCAAATAATTTCGTACGTACGAAAAAATATTTTTAAGAAATAAAATAAAAATTAACCTAGTACAAATATTAGGACGATCAGAAACACATTTAATAAACAGCCACTAATATTCTAAACAAGAAAATATATTTAATATGTAAGTTTAATCGTAGACATATTTTATTAGTCGATATCATCTTAAAACACTGCAGGAAACTCAGGAATGTCCCTTTAAAACAGTATGACGTCAAACTAAGAAGATAAGCGCAAACAAGGGTCTCCACGAGTACTCGGTGCACGGGTCGAGTCTAGCAAGACTCGAGTCCGTTTATAGGACTCGAGTACCGTGCAAAGACGAGCACTCTCATTCATTATATGTTTACATAATATTATATGCTTGTCGCCGGTTACCTTTTAGCACTATGAGACATGGAGGGAAAACAAAAGTCGAATGTATGGACTTCAAGACAAAAGAATGATCTGGCATCCATGTTCAGCGCCAGAATTAAGTAAAGTAAAGTAAAGTTTGTTTTATTTAACGACGCCACTAGAACACATTGATTTTTTTTTTGATTTTTTTATTTTATTTTATTTTTTTTTATCATCGGCTTTTGGACGTCAGACATAATAATGGTCGATCTGACTCTTTTTTTTTTAGATAGAGAAAACCCACTGCTACTATTTTACGATAGGCAGCAAGGGGTATTTTATTTGCTCAGGCAGGATAGCACAAACCATGGCCTTTGTTGAACCAGTTATGGATCACTGCAAGTGGTTTACACCTAGCCATTGAGCCTTGCAGAGCACTCATTCAGGGCTTGGAGTCTGTATCTGAAAAATCCCATGCCTCGACTGGGATCCGAACTCAGTACCTAACAGCCGGTCCCGGAATTAAGATGCATAATGCTATTTTACATTATTCTTTAAAGGGACATTCCTGAGTTTGCTGCAATGTTTTAACATGATATCGACTAATAAAATATTTATACGATTAAACTTACATATTAAATATATTTTCTTGTTTAGAATATTACTGCCTGTTTATTAAACGCGTTTCGGATCGTTCTAATATTTGTACTAGTTTAATTTTCATTTTATTTCCTAAAACATATTTTTTCGTACGTACGAAATTATTTGAAGACGAAATCCAGTTTAAGCTTCTTACAAATATTAAGACGATCAGAAACATATTGAATATACAGACATCGATATTCTAAACAGGAAAATATATTTAATATGTAAATTTAATCATAGAAATATTGTATTAAGCGGAAACATCTTACAATGCACCAAAGTCAGGAATGTCCCTTTAGTCTCGTTATCATCTAGTGTCATGTACTCTGACCCGGGTCGAGTTTTACCCTCGAGTACTCAGTCCAATATATTTTGCATAATAATGGACAAGTCGGTACAGTCTTTATTTGGGACGTTTCGGTGCTTAATAAATGAATTTGCTTAAAATTTTACTACCAAGCTTCTACTTGTTTGGATTTGTTAGTAAAGGTAGTATAACAGTATTTAATTATATTAATTTGTTTTGTATGTTTAACACACCTTTTGACTGATTAATAATGATGTTAAGCAAAGAATATTCCGGTACTATTTTAACTCATATTAACAATAAACTCTGATAACATTGACGCTAATCACACAATGACATTTTTACTTTCAAACAATTCATCGAGTGTTATTCACTAACATGTTAATTAAAATGTGATATTTTCTAATAGTTTTATAACATGTTATGTTTATATCTTTCCTGTTATTCTGTTAAAGAAACGTTGACTGGTCCAAATGGATTAGCGATTCAATCGTTATTTTGTATCATTTATTTTTTTGTTCTACCACCGAATGGAAGTGAACCGTTAAGTGTATTTTCACATCGGGGGTGATACGACAACAGGTGTACTACTGTGTGATAATAATAATTGTAATAATAAAATATTAATGTATGCGCAGTGGCGTATGATAACAGAAAATCATCTTCAATAATAAATATATTTATCCTGTAACTTACCCATGATATCCATGTCATAAACCCATGTGATAAATTACTTTATTAACCGGGTATGCAAATTTGTAAGATATCTAGGTTATGTGTTGCGGTAAATGATTCCTTTGCTTACACGACAACAAGACACGTGCTCCTGAGCGTAACGTTTTCAAAGATTTGTTTAAAATTCGTAACGTCAAACTAATCTGCGCTAATCGTGATGTCGTCATATTATCGATGGCGGCGACTTTAGTACTGTGATTTACTAGAAAAGTAATTAGAATGTTATTTTAGAAGTGTTATAGGATAAATAGAATTCGCTACTCGTTTATGGGGGGCATCAACTAAATGCGAGTTCATATTTGAAATTTAAAAAAAATCCAGTGACATATTATAAGGTGATTTAGAGTGTGCTCGGAGTTCGCATATGTGCGTGTTTTGGGAGTGGAGTGGTGGCGGTGTTTTTCTACTCTTCTGTTTGGGATACTTGTAGATATAAAACCAGTTAGTGATAAAAGTTAGTTGTCGGCTAATATGCACTTGACAAACCAAAAATGACCGAAATACTTTAAAATTACTTACTCTTACTTGTTTGATAGTTGCATGTTTCTGATTATGCGAAACCTCAAAGTTAAGCAGTTATAGTTCACATTGCTGGAATATAAAAAATAGTGGGTTTTTTTAAATATTCATTGAAATCCTTAATTTGATTGCTTTCAAAC
>JAECMU010075657.1:0-11215 GCA_016106625.1 Dracogyra subfuscus
CAAGGACATATCTGATGGGACAGGTAGTTTTATTATTTGAATGTCCTACAGGACAGTGCCGTAAGAAGTTAATGTAGAGCCCTGCGGTACAGGTCGAACTCTTTCCAACCTTTAGCCTTCCCCTTATTGATATGTTGTAGGGGTCTCCGAGAGAAGTGCAGGAGGTGACTCGGACTATAGGAACGTATGAATTACATACACCGACTGGTCTATTAAACCACGTGGTACTGGACTCCGATCTGTGGCCATGTACGTACAGAAAAGATCCCTTGCAGATTATCTGCTGGTGTTCCAAAATCGTTAACCTCTGCCATGGGCATATGACCCATCCAGTTGAGTTTGCCTCAAGAGCATTCATCCGCCCATGCATGAATAGAGAGAAACGTCGTAGAAAAAGTCTGTTTAGCGACACCACTAGAGCAAATGAACTACTGGATGTCAGATATTGATCATTGTGACATAGGTTTGGAGGTTTTAAAACTCTCCTCCACAATTTCTTATTCTGGTCAAAAACGTAGCCCAGTGGTAAAGCACTCGCTCGATGCGCGGTCGGTCTAGGATCGATCCCGTCGGTGAGCCCATTGGGCTGTTTCTCGTTTCATCCAGTGCACCACGACTGGTATATCAAAGGCCGTGGTATGTAATACCCTGTCTGTGGGATGGTGCATATAAAATATCCCTTGCTGCTAATCGCTCATGAAATGGTGACATGGGGTTCCCTCTCTCAATATCTGTGTGGTCCTTAACCACATGTCTGACGCCATATAATCGTAAATAAAATGGGTTGAGTGCGTCGTTAAATAAAACATTTCTTTTTCTTCTGGTCAAAAAGTATGTTCATAACGAGCGTGCTTGAACATTATTACATTAATATAAGCATCTGACCTGACAGTCATTTACTGGAATACATATATACCTTTAGAAAAAAGAAAACCCGCAATATTTATATATATCAAATTCCTTATTTACGTCTTAACTTTGTGTACAGATTAAAAACAGTTCAACAATAATAACACAGTAATACAGCAATAAAAGTATACACGCCACTCCTATGGAAGATATCTTTTATGAGCAGTTTTTCACAGGCAGGACTGCATATACAATGTACCTTGATCTATGATATACACGTTCAAGACTTCTAGATTATGGTAGCCCCACTCCCATGGCTAGTGATATTCAATAATGGGATAGTAAATAACTACTATTGCCATGCCCGACGGCTAGTAAATAAATTTGTGTTTCAAATATTGCAGTTTAGTCTATTTTGTAAATATGAATATTCTGCCCCTACCACCCCCCCCCCTCTAGTGTTTTTAAGCTGTATCTTCCTCTTTAGAAGGAAAGAAAGAAAAAAATATTTTATTTAACGACGCACTCAACACATTTTATTTACGGTTATATGGCGTCAGACATATGGTTAAGGACCACACAGATACTGAGAGAGGAAACCCGCTTTCGCCACGTCATGGGCTACTCTTTCCGATTAGCAGCAAGGGATCTTTTATATGCACCATCCCACAGACAGAATAGCACATACCACGGCCTTTGATATACCAGTCGTGGTGTATTGGCTGTGACGAGAAATAGCCCAATGGGCCCACCGACGTTCCGCCCCGAAAGCGTGTTTGGACCACAATCATCAATAGCATATCATCCAGAGATAAAAGAAAGAAAGAAATGTTTTATTTGACGACGCACTCAACACATTTTATTTACGGTTATATGGCGTCAGACATATGGTTAAGGATCACACAGATTTTGAGAGTAAAAACCCGCTATCGCCACTTCAAGGGGTCATCCAGAGGTTACGAGGTCTTTGAATGTAATAAAACATACCATGGACGGAAAACGTTTGTTTTGTTTAACGACACCACTAAAGCACATTGATTTATTAATCAACGGCTATTGGATGTCAGACATTTGGTAATTCTGACATGTACTCATCAGAGGAAACCCTATACATTTTTCCCAATGCAGCAATGGATCTTTTTATATTTACTTTCCCACAGACAGAAAAAAAACCCACATATACCACGGGCCACGGCCTTTGACCAGTTGTGGTACACTGACTGGAACGAGAAAAAACAATCAGTTGAATGGATCCACCGAGGTGGTTTGATCCTGCGACGCAAGTACCTCAAGCGACCACTCAGTTGACTGATATAAGGCTTGCCAGATAAGAAACTCGCTGGCACCACAACTGTAGAATATAATCAAGTACTAGTCATTATACCCCACCACCACCACCCCCGCCTGCTACCGATCTTGATCGGACTGCTGGTTCTCCCTTGCATCTGCCAGTGCAAGCGGTCCCTCCTGCATCCCCCCCCTAACTTTCTGTCTTGGACGAAAGCTCTTGCGCCCACGACAGGCGTGCGCTACAACAGCTTGTTCTGAATGTGCACGTTAAACCCTATGACATGACATGACATTGTACAAGATTTCGGTTGATGTAATTTCACTTCTGGAACAAATGTATGTCAGAAAACTATGTGAGTGAATTACCAATGAAAAAAATGTTACGTAATACAAATAGTCATCGCTACTTCCATTGTGAACAGGGCGGACATAAACCATGTCAGCTGGCGACAAATGAATCAATAACTAATTAATTTATTATTGACGACGTATTCAAATTAAGTGAGCTGGGTGGAGAAACGTGATTATCTGCTGACACTAATTTTGATAGAGCGGGCAGCATAGCCCAGTGGCACAGTGCCCGCCTGATGCGCGGTCGGTCTAGGATCGATCCCCGTCAGCTAACCACTGGGTTTTTTCTCGACATAACCATATATCCGACACCGATATTATAACCGTAATTATAATGTGTTGAGTGCGTCGTTCAAGAAAACAACAACAACTAATTTTGATAATACATGATTATTAGAAAGCAAATCACGACAACCCGTTCTTAAAATGTAGTAGTTGAATATGTGTGTTCCTCTTACGCCGTTGCATAACGGCCTGAGTAATGAAATTCTGTTCTGTTCTGTTCTGGTAACCATTATTTGGTAACCAGAGCCCGTGCTTATTCAACTTTAAAGAGTTCAGACTCAATCTCAAATGACGTCACACGCATAGAATGGCGTTGTCATAGCTTTAGTGTCTAAGAAAGAAATGCCTTATTTAACGACCCACTCAACACATTTTCTTTACGGTTATATGGCGTCAGACATATGGTTAAGGACCACACAGATTTGCAGAGGAAACCCGCTGTCGCCACTTCATGGGCTACTCTTATGTCGATAAACAGCAAGGGATCTTTTATTTGCGCTTCCCACAGGCAGGACAGCACAAACCACGACCTTTGTTGAACCAGTTATGGATCACTGGTAGGTGCAAGTGACTTACGCCTACCAACTGAGCCTTGCGGAGCACTCACTCGGGGTTTGGAGTCGGTAACTGGATTAAAAGTCCCATGCCCGACTGGGATCCGAACCCAGTACCTACCAGCCTGTAAACCGATGGTTAACCACGACGCCACCGAGGCCGGTATTAGTGTCTCAGACTCAGTCTTAGGTCTAGACTCTAAAAGTTTTATAAACACCAGGCCAGGCCCGTGCTTATAAAACTTAGTCTAGACATTAATAAAGTCCAGATTTTCACATAATGCTATTTGAATGGCGTTGCCATGACGTTAAAGTCTGGACTTTATTAAAGTCTAGATTTTAAGGTTTATAAGCACGGGCGTAAAGATCAACCAAGTATTAATAGTTTATAGTAAAAATCAAAGCTTCGGCAGTGACCACCGAGTGCCGTTAAATCGTTGTATCGAAGTAGTCATTGCAAAAGTCGACTTAAAGGGACATTCCTGAGTTTGTTGCAATGTTTAAGATGCTATCGACTAACAGAGACTTTTTAACGATTGTAATTAAGTATCAAATATATTTTCCTTCATAAAATATTAGCGGCTGTATATTAAACGTGTTTTTGATCGTTCTAATGTTTGTCCTGGGTTAAATTTCGTTTTCTTTCCTAAAATATATTATTTTTGTACGTACAAAATTATTTGAAGACGATATTCAGTTTGGGCTTCTTACAAATATTAAGACGACCAGAAACACATTGAATATTCAGACACTGATATTCTAAACAAGAAAATATATTTAAAATGTAAGTTTAATCGTAGAAATATTTTATTAGTCGAAAACATCTTACAATACAGCAAACTCAGGAATGTCCCTTTAAAACGGGCAATAGTATTGAGCATTTGTGATTATGTTATGGTAGGGATCACAGGTCACAAGTGGCAATTCTAAAGTGTGTATTTATGTAAAATATAACCTACAACGGGTTTCTTATCATATACACATTTTAAATTTCAACTTATTTTCGTGCTTATATCTAATTAAGGTTCAAGCACGCTGTCCTGGACACACCTAAACCATCTGTCCTGCACAGTGGGTTACTTGTTAGTTTGTTAGTGGTTAGTGAAAAGAAGAAGGCGTGGTAGCCTTACACCTACCTACTGAGCCCTTCAGAACTCGCTCTGGGCTGTAGCCGGTACTGGGCTGCGACCCTTGTACCTACCAGCTTGTAGTCCGATGGCTTAACCACTGCGCCACCGAGGCCGGTTCATATACACATGTACTCGAATGTAGACTAAGACCATGGGTAACAATTAAGCATGTATATGTAAACAATGCTTCTGTTTAGGGTAGTAGTTTAATGGTTAGTTGTGTGTGTGTGTGTGTGTGTGTGTGTGTGAGAGAGAGAGAGAGAGAGAGAGAGAGAGAGAGAGAGAGAGAGAGAGAGAGAGAGAGAGAGAGAGAGAGATTGTGTATATGTGTGCCTTACAATATCCCACCGAGCAAACTGGGGGTAAATGGGACGCGAGCCCAGGACTCACCAGCCTTAAGGCTAATAATTTATAATCACTGCGACAGATACCCGGTTATGTGTAAACAGACAGCCGAGTTAATTAGGCGTTAACGAGATCTTCAGCGCCATGCTTGGTTTGTTTATATGAATACATGTATTTTGTGCATGTGGTTTCGAGTTGTACGACATTGTGTTATCTGCCACCCACACACCCCACTGTGATCTTGAGGAACTAGTCGAGTCTTGTGCCGTCTTACACGCACACGGTTTCCCCCTAATATCTTGTTTTTCGATCTAGTTCAGATATTAAAACAGTCACCTGATGTGCAATACGTCATAAAATCAAACCTTTCTAAGAAAACCCCATCAGTCAAACACACCCCATCCTAAATCCGGTTCCTATAGATGTTCAACGACTAGTATATAAAAGGGTGTGATGTGGGTGTGTTTTGTTTGTTGTTGGTTTAAAAAATATATATATATTATTATATTATTGGCGTAGTGGTTAAGCCATCGGACTACAGGCTGGTAGGTACAGGGTTCGCAGTCCGTTACCGGCACCAACCCAGGGCGAGTTCTTAAGGGCTTAATGGGTAGGTGTAAGGCCACTACATCCTCTTCTCTCTCACTAACCAACTAACGACTAATCCACTGTCCTGGACAGACAGCCCAGATAGCTGAGGTGTCTACCCAGGACAGCGTGTTTGAACCTTAATTGAATATAAGCACAAAAATAAGTTGAAATGAATTTTTTTTAAACTTTTTTTGAAATGTTCATATAAAATCACATTTGCTGCTGACAAAAAAGGAAGACTAAGGCGTGTATCACAAACAGGTTTCTTTTCTCTTTATCTAGATAATGCGTTCCAGCTACCATGCGGTTGGTATTAAGTGATCTTAAATAATTGGTGTCCACAGATTTAAAAAAAAAGAAGAAAAACATGTTTTATTTAACGACGCACTCAACACATTTTAATTACGGTTATTTGGCGTCAGACATATGGTTAAGGACCACACATATATTGAGAGAGAAAACCCGCTGTCGCCACTTCATGGGCTACTCTTTCCGATTAGCAGCAAGGGATCTTTTATATGCACCATCCCACAGACAGGATAGCACATACCACAGCCTTTGATATACCAGTCGTGTCCACTGATTAAATGCTGGCCTCTGACCTGTTATCTACATTCCTTTCTTTCTCAATCCATCCACTGCTGTTTTTAAATTGTCATCACTCGGTTTTTTCTCTTCTTTTGTTCCACAGGGATCGGCGTGTTGCGACATCTATGACCGAGATGAGAAAACGCTTTACATAAAAGAAAAAGACTGGCTTTCAGGTTGTCAGATAAGAGGCAGCTATTATACTTGTCAAGACGGTGTGTGTGATCAGTGAATAGGCCAACCGAAGCGGAGCGACAAGCCCGGCCACTGTCATTTTGCCAAATTTCTGTCATAAAAACAGAAGCTAGTGAACTGGGAAGGCGGCCCTTTGCCGCTACGAACTAGCGAAGATTCCCGAGGTGGTGGTCCCCGTTGAATAAACATAGGAACTGGATATCACAGTGCTATAGGCCGGAGTGTAGTTTCATCGTCATATAGGTCGGAGCCATTCATAACTAGTCAACTGTTGACGAGAGAAATGGGTGTTCACAGTTGCTCGTAAAGCCACCAGTGTCACCGTGCGCTTTCGGTTCGTACAGATGTGATTGTTTTTACCTATTGCTGGAGATTGCCAAAACGGAGGACCATGTCGTTTTTAAGAACTGGAAAGGGCAAGGAAAAAGACCTGTTGGCCAAAAAGTCTCAGTTTTACGTCGAGTTTCTGGGATGGATGGAAACCAATGGACTGCGCGGTGTCAAGTACACCGAGCCTGTAATCCGGGAATTAAGACGGAGACAGAAGCGAATCGATCGACCACCGAAACTCACTATTCAGGTTAGCAAGAAAGAACTGAAAATTACACAAGATGTCGAAGAGAAAAAGAAAAGACATATAAAAAAGATAAAATTCCCCACTATTCCCGCTCGAGATGTGACATTCGCAGTGCAGTCCATGCGTCCGCACGACGGCCGGCCGGACGACGTCGTTGCGTGTATTTACCTGGGCTACATGCCCAGGACGGGCCGAGACGTCCACGTGCACGTGTATAGGTTCGACGAGCCACAGACGGCCACCACGTTTGTTCGTATGCTAAATCAACTGACGGACGGCAA
The DNA here is from genome assembly GCA_016106625.1 of Dracogyra subfuscus. NCBI lineage: Eukaryota > Metazoa > Mollusca > Gastropoda > Neomphalida > Peltospiridae > Dracogyra > Dracogyra subfuscus. Next base: position 7,037 of record JAECMU010075657.1, read on the forward strand.
CGAGGATCGAATCCGAGAAGCGGAGAGGGAACTGGCAGCTAAAGGTCAGATCGAGCCAGTGGAGTATACGAGAGAAAGCGGTCTGGGATCGTCGGACGGAATGAGCGACGGACCGTACACAGGGGACTCCGCCGCCGACTCCGCCGCCAGCAACAGCACCTACAGCGACGAGTCGCCGACGTTCGGCAGCGACGACATCGACCCGGACCTCCAGAGTCTATCGGAAATGCAAGCCTTCGATTCGGTGACCGACGAGCTCCGGCAGCGACTCAACATCAACAGAGACAACGCGCCGATTCTGCTGCCGCCAACAGACTACGACACCATCAGCCGAGCTCGAGGAAACTTCACGAAGAATTACGAAGAGAGACGATGTAATCTCCTTGGAATCACTGGCAACCCAGCGCTCGACAGGGATCGCAAGGAGTCGGGAGAAAGTGGAATAGACGTGAACTCTCCTTCAGGCGAGAACGCGCCTCTCCCAGGCTCCTACGGCGGGTCTCCGACATCGGACCCAAGAGAGTTCATTTACCCAGCACAAGAACCCCACCACCACCCGCTCAGCAAACAACGATCTGGCAGCTACAAGAACAACAACAGCAGCGGCCAGAGTCCGCCTGTTCCTAGAAAGCCAAACAGTTTCGTTAACGCGAGGGACCCTTACTTTAATAGCAGCGTGTATAACCCTCGCCAGGACCAGTTCATTCGACATGGACGCCAGAGTTCACAGACTTCCAACCACAGTGCCGGCAGCTTCCGCTCCCAGGACGAGGAGGAGATCGTGGTCTACCCGAACAGCACGGACTCGCCGCTGCCACCCAAGGATTACTACCAGGAGCCAGAGGTGGAGCTGAGAAGGCCTGGGTTGAGGCAATACAATAACATGAACAGGCTCGACCTGGGCAGGAGCCTTTCTCCTCAGATGTTGAGGAGAGAACTGGGTTCGGCCAGCTCGCGGGCTGCGGGTGGTGTCGACATGTACGACCTCAGACGTTCTCAGAACGACGTCGTTCAATATTCGGACGGGTTAAATTCTCCCAGAAGTGGGTACAACTCCCCACGGCCTGTGACCGGTGACTTCCCCGTGAGACGGGTACATTCAATGCTCAGGTAGACCTCTCTAAAACATGCTGTGTGTACACTGCAATCATAGCATCAAAATGTATTATACCTCGTTTTATGTTACCAAATATTGAATCTCAGAATAAAGCAACAGAGATATGGATGGCTGTGAGAATGTTGGAAAAAAATAAATATTTTTTTTACCCCACGAAAGACTGATTTCGTTTTGTTGAGAACATGGATACCGATATTCGAAACAATTGGGAAACTTTACAGAACTCGAGTGTTCCACTACTGGCCTTGGCGACTGGCGGTGCAACTGTTTTAACATTTACTTGACTGTGGTTAACAGTTTGATACTAAGCCAATAATCCAACAAACGGTAGGTTCAAAAGCTGACCGAGACTGCATCGTGTTTATTGACGTATGGGCAAGTTGATTTCTGACGGAATAAGTGTAAGCTTTATTATGCATATCACCATAGAACAACGAATCTGCACCACTTACATCAGGCAATCTGTTTAGTTAAATCACCTGAATAAGATTACCTTTTTTGTGGGCTTTAAGCCGTTTCATTCCAACAATACCTCAAAGTGTAATATTTAATACTTGTATTAAGCTGAAAGATGCACGTTGGCTTTGGCATATACATGTATATTTAAAGGTGCAGCTACCAATTTAGTTACTAGCATATTACATTTACTATACTGAACTCCGGGTGTGTTAAACCTTTAACGTCTAGCTATGTTGAAGTTCGACATGTGAAAAAGTCGAAAATATGCATTTAACTTCTAGGTGTGACATTCCAATGTGTAAGTTGAGCGTTGCGTTTTACTGAATGTGAACGTGGCAGTTGTGTGTGGCGAACGCTATTCCCGAAGAGATGGCTGGAAGGAAGTCATAAACGATAAATAGCTTTATGTTGATAACTCTCTTATATTATATTGTTTGTATCACCTACATTAACTCCATATATTCAGATTGCTAGTTAAAGAAAAGCCCAGTAGACTGGTGTGAGGCGGTCTGGAGCCAGTCGGTTCTACGCATCAGTGATATAGTTTCGTCAGATACCTACACATATTGTATTACGACCACACAGATATTTACGCGTCTTACATTCAAAAGAAAAATAGTTTTTAATTTTCTCCTACGACATTTCTTGAACTGCTGTTATGTTGCAAAACTCTTTGTTTTCCCCACTTAAAGGCATACTGACACGGATTTAAGGACCTTATTTCTCTAAAAATAGATAATAAATAAAAATTACATTAATTTTTGGAAACCAAAAAACTAGCTATCGCGTCACCTTAACTGAACTATGATGGAGTGAAATCCATGTTAACCCTCTCGACAATTTTAGTTTTTGAATTATGGACCATTGCCATAATTCAATTATTTTTACAAAATATCATTAATAAATGGAGTATGGTGGTTAGGAAGATGGTCGAAAAAAGTACATTTAGTGACAAATCAAATAATTGTTGTCCAAGTAATACTTTGTTAGACCATTAAATAGGTCAGTGGTCTGTGACAATATGCCTTTAAATAAGTCGGTGGTCTGTGACAATATGCTTTTAAATAGGTCAGTGATCTGTGACAATATGCCTTTAAATAATTGGGAAAACTTTCTTGATGATAATTTTACCCGTTTTTAACATGCGATTCCTTGAAAATCATTTTCTTTAAAAGCTATAGGTGTTTTTATTTGTGAATATTTTAAAACCGATATTTGTAAAGGTCAAGAAAACTATACTGAACATTGATTTGAACAAATAATTAATAAAGATTTAATCGTTAATTGAAACATGTTTTTAGAATGGTTATCCCGCTTGTTTGCTTTCACAAGACTATTATCAAAACTGTTTAAATTACTTGACAAGACTGCTTAATGGAAGATCGATGGTAGCTGTCCGTGTCATGACGAATGGTTTGTTTTAGTTCAGCTGTTTGTTCAACCAACGTGAGGAGAAACCGTTTTAACATCATGTAATTTTAATTTATCAAAACAAAGTATTTAAACGGTATTTTAATGACGGTTTGTTGTAGTATTTTACATATTTTGGCATACATTTGACATTCATATTTTATCCTATTGTTTAACTGCTCCATACACATTTATATATATATTGATAGAAAGCTAGATAGCTGGAATAAACGCCAGACAAAGTATTGTTATATTTTTAAACCATATCCCGCAAACCCCCCAACCCCCCCAAAAAAAACCCCAACAAAAACAACAACAACAAACAAACAAACAAATTAAACAAAAAACAAACAAACAAAAATACAACAACAAAAGAACATCCCAAAACAAACAATCACAACAACAGTAACACCACCAACCCGTTATCCAATTCAGCATTACGGTTTGTGGTGTCATAATAAATCTAAATCTATTTTTATTTTGATTAAATGACATGAGAAAAGTTTCTGTTCCTTATAAGCAGGCAGCTTAAAATGAAAATTATAGTTGTATAGTAAATGTGATGACGCCATTTCTTTTTAGTATGTGAAATATATTTTAATATAGCATCAACGTTGAAAACCAATGTCATAATATTCTTTCTTTTGCTCCTGAGAATCTTTACTTTACATACGAGACTCCTACGTTTTAAGAGTAAGAAACTGACGTATTGAAACAATATTTGTATTAAATATTTATTTTTAAAACATCATGTTGAAATAGCCATTGTTATTTGTACAGAATGTTTATGACATAAAAGGAAACCTCCAAAATAAACGTTTTATAAATCTGCTTACAGGTTGCTTTATTTAAAAAAATGTGTATACATGTGTGTCACAGTGTATATGCGGGGTCAACTCTATGTTCCTTCAGCTCTATGTTCCCCCAGGGTTAGAGTTAAGGTTCATCAGCTTTATGTTCCCTTAGGTTTAGGGTTAGGGTTCCTCAGCTCTATGTTCCCTCAGGGTTAGGGTTAGGGTTAGGGTTAGGGTTCATCAGCTCTATGTTCCCTCAGGGTTAGGGTTAGGGTTAGGGTTAGGGTTCATCAGCTCTATGTTCCCCCAGGGTTAGGGTTAGGGTTAGGGTTCATCAGCTCTATGTTCCATCAGGGTTAGGGTTCATCAGCTCTATGTTCCCTCAGGGTTAGGGTTAGG
>JAECMU010075667.1:12116-25245 GCA_016106625.1 Dracogyra subfuscus
TCTCTCTCTCTCTCTCTCTCTCTCTCTCTCTCTCTCTCTCTCTCTCTCTCTGAGTCTCTCTCTCTGTCTCTCTCTCCATCATACCATTAACATTAGAAAACCATTTGACAGTCCGACAAATGCTCATTGTCTGTCTGTCTATCTGTCTGCCTATCTTTCCTCTCAGGATTAACAGCGCGTGCGCGCATCCGCGGACACACAAAACCCCACAAGTAATATTACTAAACACAAATTTCCAACAATTAAAAACAAATTAGTCTTAACAGTGATTCGTTTTGTGTGTGGATTTGGATCAAAGTTGACAGTTTGAAGTGTTATTAGACAGGTAATACGAAATAAAAACCTGATGGAATACAAAACGTATTTTTAATTGAATTTTCAGACATATTATTGTCAGTGGATTGTAATATTTTTCATATTTTTTTTATTAAAATGATTTTTAGCAAGAGGTCTATCCACCTATAGAGCTCCGCTATTTAATTTTCAATGTTGCCAGTTACTCATTAATTTGTAAAGAACACCTAATGTTAATTAAAACAAAATTTAATAATAATTTAAAGTTCCAAAATATCTCAATTAGTTTGTGAAAAATGCACCAGAAAATTATAGTATCATTCGATCAAAACTCTAGAAGGTACACTTTTAAATGTTTAATGCTAAATTTCTTTTGATTTGTTTTTTAATTTAATAATAATTCAAAATTTTACCAAAAAAACCTCTCTATTAATTTGTGAATACTGCCCTTGAGAATACCTTTGTTAAGTTTCAGAACCATCCAATCAAAACTTTGGGCGAAGATGGTCTTAAATTTCAATGTTAAATTTATATTTAAAATGTCTAAATGTAAAGAAAATTCACAAATTCAAAATTTCTAAAATCTCTATTAGTTTGTGAAAACTGTCAATGAAAATACCTTTATCCTGCAACCACCGTTTTTACTGACACATTATGATCACAGATAAATGGATAAAGGATATAATCACAGATAAATGGATAAAGGATATGACTTTTGATGTCAACCATGTGACTTCATACGCACAGCTACGTTACAAAATCGCTCATTTAACATCTAGGTCATCGTATAATGTGGCTGGAAAAAAAATATGTATCCCCTTAATTTGTATGGTCTGCAGGATAAAGATAATAACTAATTAATGACGTCGGATATCTGCTTTATCCTATTCAGACCGAATGTTAAATTCTTACCTTACCACATAGGATGAAGCAGATATCCGATGTCATTAACTAGTTATTCTCTATATAATAACTTTCAGAACTATTCAATCAAAATTCTAGGAGAAGATAGATTCTAAAACTTTTATTGTCAAATTTCTATTCAAAATGGTTTAAATTCAATAAATATTAACAAATTCAAAATTTTCTAAATATTTTTATTAGTTTATGAAGTCTGCCCAAAAGAATCGTTGTACCAAATTTGATACTATCCGATCTAGAAGCTAGATTTTTGAATTTTCCATGTTACATTTCCATGCAAATTTGTAAATTAATAAAAATTTACATTTCTTCCAAAATATCTCTATTAGTTTGTGGACATTGCCCATAAACAATCCAATCAACGCTGTAGGATAAAATATATATCAAAGGACAAATTGACGGATGAACGTATTAGAATCCATATTAGAAAAGCTCCACTAACGAACGTGAAGAAGGTGATGTACATAATTCCAATAAACACAGAAAAACGAGTTCGGTTGGTTGTTTAGCTAGGTGATGTTTGATATATATTTTTATTATAAATTTTACATTAAAAAAAAACAACAACAAAAAACCCAAACAAACGGCCCCGTTACAGACATGCTTGCAGCTCTAGTAACATATGAGCATGTAAACATTTTACCCGTACCCGTAGCTAGGTTATGTACTTGGTTTGTAGCAAGTGGTTGTAGAAGAATGTGTTTCATGCAAGTATAGAGCAAACCAAGATATTATGCTTTGGTAGTCGTCAAAATAGTCACGAAATACCCACACCTTAAAGACATCCAGTCCACAGATAAAGGGACATTCCTGAGTTTGCTGCAATGATTTAAGATGTTATCGATTAATAAAATATTTCTACGATTAAACTTACATATTAAACATAGTTTCTTGTTTAGAATATTAGTGGTTGTATATTAAACGTGTTTCTGGTCGTTCTAATATTTGTACTATGTTAATTTTCATTTTATTTCCTAAAAGATATTTGTTCCGTACGTACGTTATTATTTGAAGACAAAATCCAATTTGGGCTTCTTACAAATATTAAGACGACCAGAAATACATTGAATATACAGACACTGATATCCTAAACAAGAAAATATATTTAATATGTAAGTTTAATCGTAGAAATATTTTATTAGTTGGAAACATCTTACAATGCAGCAAACTCGGGAATGTCCCTTTAAGAATGGTATGTCACATCTGATCACAAAAAACGGATTTCTGAGAGCATCAACATCTACCACTTCATCAAACATTTTACAACATCAAACTGAAAAATCGTACAACTAATCGCTTTTATGTTTGTCATCAATCGACTCGGTATTTTTCATTTTTAAATGGTATTCTGAAAATCTAGTATCACCAACATGGTGGCGTCGTGCCATATAACCGTAAATAAAATGTGTTGAGTGCGTCGTTAAATAAAACATTTATTTCTTTCTTTTTCTTTCCTGTAATTTAATTTGAAATAGTGTCAGTGTACCAAGTACCGTTGTAGTTAGAACATGTGCTGTGTCCTACCAAAACAGAAATACAATTTGTGTGTGGAACTAGGGTAGTTATAAACGCTATCCGTTATCTCTGAAAATGAGCAGCTTGACCCCCAGTTAAAAATAACTACATATTTTAAAGAGAGGTGAGGGGAGGGGAGGTTGTATTTATATTCTTGGTGTATATGTCGATTGGTACGCTGCAGGTAGGAGTTTTAGCAGCATGTGTTAGTAGTGTTCATATAATATGTATATGCTGTGTATGCAGTTATATCACACTGTTAAATTGGCCCTGGGAATTAAGGGTAGCCAGATCACCATCGCTTGATGACAAAACTGAAAGACTGGCAGGCCAAATGATACATTAAAGAGTCCATGCATCGTTATTTCAATTACAACTGCATTAAATTAACACCAAACACGCCATTGGATTGTGTAACACGCGCCTTCCTAAGCTAGATAAAATATGATCCATACCTATATGTCAGAATGGAATGGCCTTTCATCATTTATGGACCATCAGTTGCCAAGTTAATATAACACAGATACAACAGAACAATTTGCATCATACCCAACAAGTGGCCATGGAATTTGCATGTTATTCATTCCACGGCCACTTGTATGATGCAAATCGTTAACAGAAGCCAACACTTGCTACAAATTCCAGTGTCCTATGATGTCCATTCAAACTACTGACTGGATCCCAAGCAGACATCATACAAAGTGATACCCACATTGCCTTTGACCAGACACTATATTGCCCATCTAGTGATGATCTACAGTCAACAGTCTTGAGATTATAGTTTCGTTTCATACAGAAATGATTTGTTTCTTCATTTACACTGGACATCTGGTGTGTCAGGCCCCGCGCTAGAGTCTGATACTTTAACTTCTTGCCAACGCTATACAAACTGCATACGTGTGACAGTATTAGAGACTTGAGTCTAGCCCAACGTCTTATAAACATGGTCCAGGCCTTCAATAAGTGCTTGTCACTATACTATAACTTACCACCTGTAAACCAGATGCTGACTGTAAACCTGACGTCTTAATCTATTACTGGGGAAATGATCTGCATGGCACATGTCTTGAATTTTGGCAACATTGGACGACGATGATGAACTATTTGACTACAAAGAACCCGTTGAAGATTCTGAATGACATAACCGCAGTGTCTGCGCTTAACGTTTTTTAAAAAGTGGTGACCGCACTTTCACGTGCCCAGATCTATTTTCACTTGCCCGAATAATATTTTCTAAAAAACCCAAACAATATTGCAACAGATTATATGAGAAAACACAATATTTTTTTTTAATCGGTCGCCAAGCGGGCAACCTTACTGTGGGTTTTCAGTCGCCCGTCGTCATTTTGAGTCGCCAGGGGCGATCTGTCGACCGTTAAATTCGAACCCTGTAACCGTATTTCGTAAAAGCGTATCTCAGTATTTTCTCTCTCAATATCTGTGTGGTTCTTAACCATATATCTGACACCATATAACAGTAAGTAAAATGTGTTGAGAGCGTCGTTAAATAAAACATTTCCATCTCTTTTTTTTTTCCGGATACACAAGGGAGCTAACTGTTTACTACTACTCTAGATTTTTAGACCGGCATTTTTCTGCAAATGAAACAAAATGTCTACAAAGACTGAGGTAGTATCATGCAAAAGACGCTATTATTGTACAAAAGTTCGAAACCTAATCAATGCAGGCACATGTCCAGGACGTTATGTGGCGAGAGACGTTCATAGTATGGAGGAGGGTTGTGGGGGGAGGGTGGAAGGTTAAGTCATGCTATCTTTACGATAGATGAAATGTTTTCAACAAGACGTCCAAGAAATGGAATGAATGTTTGTTTAACGACACCCCAGCACAGAAATACATATCGCCTATTGGGTGTCAGAAATGGTAGAAAATGCGAGGTCTGTCACGTTTACACGTTTAAACGGTATTGTTCCGATTAGGCAATCTAAACGTTTATTAACTTTGTAAATGTTTCATTGAAAATATCACATGTTATTATGACTGGTCATTAATATTTGTATCTCTCAGTTTTCTTAATAAGTAAACAATATATAGGTGGTTTTTTTTTTATAGAACAACTTATAGTCTCTAGTACGTTTAGTTTTAAAATAATATATCTTTATTTCAAACATTACTGTTTTTAAAAGATAAAATTAGTTAGATATGGTATTATACCTAGATGATTGTTCGGTTCACGAATACTGTGACAACCAGTATTACAGTTTATTACAGTGTTCATCCTATTACTGTTTATGTATTCTCATATGATGTTGACATATTGAAGCAGGGTAATAAACGTGCACGAGTCACTTGACGTATGCCCTGCGTATCAATCGAGTTCATTTGCTTTGCTTATGTGTCACTCACAAATGCATCGTATGTGTGTTTTTGACGCTATTCTATGAATATCCTACGGGCATCGGTGACATCCTACGGACATCTTTGGGTTTTTGGCCGATTTTGAGGGCATTGTAGGGTTATCAGAAACGTTTAATGCGGAATTATACGTTTTTGAAGACAGTACGATTTTTAAAATCAGAAATCCACCGCACCTTGCGGCCTTGGGGTGACCTTGCGGTATCTGGAGACATCACAAGGAGGCCACACAATGCCACTACGATGTCGGAACAACGTATGGACACCGTACGGTGACCATACAGTGGCCGTAATGTCAACTTACGATACCCTTACGATGTTCTTAAGATTTATTGGCCCGAAAAAATGTTTAAGCCCGTATCCTATGCGACCATTGCAAAGAATTTTGGGAGAACCCTACTATTCTTTCCCGATGTCGCGGACGCCGTATGGTTACCCCCCCCCCCCACACACACACACACACACCGCACGACGACCGGTGCATTTGTGACTGAGGCATTAATATACTAGAGTTAAATAATACAATAGTATTTTCGCCCTCAGTTTTAGGTGCATTACAGGATAACAGTCACAACCAAATTAGAATGCTGAATATCGGAAATTCACCGATCTTGCCTCACAGCCAACGTCATTAACTATTTCTTAAGTAGCTATGTCATATCGTAAAATATGCTTTTTAGGTGGCAGTAGTTAAAACGGTCATAGTACCACATTCAGTAATATTCGCGACTCGTGATTGACCATTTTATGCTGAACTATGATGTATTCATAACTGGTGATAAAATCAGCCTAATATTAAAACGAAAAATAGAAAACAAAACAAAAGAAAGAAAGAAAGAAAGGAAGGAAAGAATGGAAAAAAATCTTGTTAAACGAAAAAAAGAAATGTTTTATTTAACGACGCACATATTTTATTTACGGTTATATGGCGTCAGACATATGGTTAAGGACCACACAGATTTTGAGAGGAAACCCGCTGCCGCCACTTCATGGGCTACTCTTTCTGATTAGCAGCATGGGATCTTTTATTTGCGCTTCCCACGGGCAGGACAGCACACACCATGGCCTTTGTTGAACCAGTTATGGATCACTGGTCGGTGCAAGTGGTTTACACCTACCCATTGAGCCTTGCGGAGCACTCACTCAGGGTTTGGAGTCGGTAACTTGATTAAAAATCCCATGCCTCGACTGGGATCCGAACCCAGTACCTACCAGCCTGTATACTGATGGCCTAACCACCACGCCACCGAGACCGGTTTCAAGCAAATACGACAGAGATATTCACGCAAAATGAGCTGACACAAAACCATTTCCCCATGAATTTGCATCATTTACCCACACTATTAGTTGTATTCCACGTAAAAATACTTAGTACGTACCTACCAGCTTGTAGACCGATGGCTAACCACGACGCCACCGAGGCCGGTTTGTTAAACGAAGATTTCAAGTGGAAAGTTAATATACATGTGCACTTCACCATTCAACTCAACACAAATTCTGTAAAGCTGAAGTATGAAAATATTCCTCCCAAGGTTGACTGCTGGACACATTTAGTTTGCCCCCGATAGGGGAACGGTGGCGAGTCTGCAAAATATTAATGTTTAAGAAACAATAATTATCATTTAGGCTTACTGTATGTAATTTTGTTATGGTTATTTTTCATCAAGTGTTGTATCTATATTGATAACACGAAGTTATTAGATAGACAAATATGTGGCCGTTTAAACGGTATCGTTTCGTTTAATAGGTTCCGTTTAAACGTTTACACAATTTTGTAAACGTGACAAGCCTACTGGTGAGACATCCGTGGTGCCTCAGCTTAGGTAGCCTCCTCATTCCAGTTGCGCAGGCCTTTGAAAATAGTCCTCCCAACGGCATATTTAGCTTGGGGAACGATAAAGAGTGCAAAACATTCAATGGAAAAGGCATCTGTTCACAAATACGGCCGCATACTAGCCTATGCAAAACCAGGTAAAAAATATTTAGGTCAAAACTAAGATAACACTTTTTTTGTCAACTTACAAGGTTAATTTTCGTTGAGTCGTTGCAAACAAAAATGCAGTAATTTGTGTTACCAGAGGCAAGTGTGTACCTTGTTTATCACAAATCCAAAACCTGACACCTTCAATACAATTCACCATGTTAAAAAGATGATTTAAATTTCGGTTTAAATCAGCCAAGCAGCTCATAATAAGCGACATCTTCATTACGACTCGGTTTTAGGTCAGGTCAGGTCAGATAGTTTAACGTGCACATTCAGACAAGCTGCTGTAACGCACGCCTGTCCTGGTGCAGGTGTTTGCCTCAGCCTGTTTCTCAGTCCACCTGCAGTACGACTCGGTTTTTTTGTAAACACGTAAACAATGAATTGTTGCGTTTGGCCTGATGGTATGCGATACATAATGTTCCCTCATGAAAGATCATAATGTTTAGAACGTAGTATGTTACGCACTACCCAGTCTTTCGATAACCATCTCCTCTTATCTGTGGTTCTTAAAGTGGATCTTTTCTCTTAAAATAGATATACTGTTTAAGAACTGAATATGATCATTTTAAACATTGAGAAAATGTGAAGCACAGAACTATACAGTGTATGAACGTTGAGAAAATGTATGAACGTTCGGGTTTTATAATCCCAAGTTTGTAGCTATTGATGCCATATTGATGTTCATGCAGTTATTGATCGTCGAATATCATTTGAAGCAATCCAAACGTTTATTTTCATATCATTTCATCTTAATTTCGTGCTTTTATCCAATTAAGGTTCAAACATATTGCCCAGGGCACATGCCTAAGCTGGGCTGGCTATTCAGGACAGTGGGTTAGTTGTTAGTGGTTAGTGAGAGAGAAGAGGGTGTAATAGTCTTACACCTACCCACTGAGTCGTTAAAACTCGCTCTCGATGGGAGCCGGTATCGGGCTGCGTACCCAGTACCCACAAGCATTATGTCCGATGGTTTAACCACAACACCACAGAGGTCAGTTCAAACATTTATAACAACAAAAGTATTTACAGATTTATATTCGCCAAGTTATATTCGCGACAAACGCGAACAACGATATGCTTATGTATAGTCTCCACCAAGAAACTTCGTTGTTCAAGATTTTAAAACACGGATCCATCTTGTAAAGAAAATCGATTTTACAATTATTTGTTTTCGTTTTAGTCCACAACGTAACGGAATAACAGAAAGAAGGCTGTTCTTGTTCTATACTCTATTTGAACAACAAGCACATTATAACAAACCAGACATCTGTATACTCAAGTAGAACTGGAGAACAGTAACCAAACACTCTTGTCTTCCGATTAACATTTTATATCCAGCTTTCATAAAATTCAGAAATAGATTTTCATTTGAATCCAACGTGATATATACCTTAAATACATTAAAGCACAACAAGTGAAAAATAAAACAGAGAGAGAGAGAGAGAGAGAGAGAGAGAGAGAGAGAGAGAGAGAGAGAGAGAGAAATCCAGCTAAAAGCAAACTTACAAAGGAAAAATACAATAATGAATGTTATACATATACGGGATCACAGTTCATGTCCTACACCATCAAGCAAGTCAGGAACATACATGCGTGAGCGTGTATGTGAACGTGCGTGTGATTGTATGCATGTATGTGTGTCTGTGTGTCTGTGTGAATGCACATATGAACGGACGGACGCAGGCATACACACAAACAGACATAACCAAAAACAATAACAACAACACACACACCCACACACGTATGATAGGTAATAACAGGGCTTCTAGATTATGGTAGCCGGACTCCCATGTCTTGTGATATTCAATGTTGGGCTAGTAAATAACTACTATTACCATGCCCGACGGCTAGTGAAAATATTTGGTCAGATGTTGCAGTTAAGTCTTATTTTATAAATATGAATATCCTAACTTCCTGATAAACTGGTGAACGAAGATATGAATATATAACTATCTTCAATGGATCTGGACAATTTGTTAAGACTGCAAGTGAATCGAGACAGAAGTACACAGAGACCGACACATGTGCAATGCTGGACTTCCTAATTGACAACATATATGTTCGATTTGGGGATAGAACATACAGACAGGAAGTGGGTATCCCCATGGGCACTAATTGTGCTCCATTACTCGCCGATTTGTTTCTCTTTGCATATGAATCAAATTTTCTAACTAATCTGGTTAAGTCAAAACAAAGGAATCTTGCTAAAATGTTTGATTTTACATTTCGCTATATTGATGATCTTATATCATTCAATAATAACAAGATCACAGATTACCTTTCATTGATTTACCCACCAGAGTTGGAAATAAAAGAAACTACAGATAGTGAAAAATCTGTTTGATACCTTGATCTATACATAGAGATTCAGAACGGCGACGTACTTGACACTAAGCTGTATGATAAAAGGGATGACTTCAACTTTCCAATCGTCTATTTCCCATTCATGTCGAGCAATATTCCTTCTGCTCCAGCTTTTGGTGTTTATATTTCACAACTTCTGAGATACCTCAGGGCATGCACATCATATGCCGATTTTAAAGACCGACATACCATTCTGGTACAGAAGTTGTTTCATCAGGGTTATAACATTCAAGGATTCCTGAAGGCTTTCAAAAAGTTCTATGGTCGACACTGTCAGGCCATCTCACGATATGACACATCACTGACAAAAAAGATGTCTGATGCAATACCTTATTTTGACCTTGTACGTACATTTTCATCTTTTTGGTGAAAATGGTGTACACTTTTACCTTATTGTAGACTTTACATAGGTGCTGTGGGTTGTGCTCATGACGGGTGCCACCGGTGGGGCAGGATATGCTCACCTTTCACGAACACCTGATAACATCATCATTTTCATGGTGATTCATGAGTGCATGCCATCACAGTCCTATGTATTGCATTGGTCTCTGTGCGGGTGTGTATTTGCGGACTGGGAGGTGCAGGAAGGACGAAATGTACACTGCCGTATCTCCTTTGGCGGTGCAGGAAGGATGGAATGCACACTGTCGTATCTCCTTTGGCGGTGCAGGAAGGATGAAATGCACACTGCCGTATCTCCTTGGGAGGTGCAGGAAGGATGAAATGCACACTGCCGGTCCCCCTGTTAGCAACTCACCCCATAATGGAGCATGGAAACTTATCACGACCTTGTATAGAACGTCCTCTGGACTCTGCCTTGTGCAGGGATACGATTTTGACTGCGCCATGGTTTTGTCGTTTAGATTCCACCACCAATGTTAGTGTTATAAAGTATATCTCTCTTTAGCTAATATATCCAGTGTTTACTATTAATTAGTAAAATTGTATTAACTTAAAGTAATACATTTTTAATTGTGGCTTGTAAATTATTTTCGTGCTGGGGTGTCGGCTGGGGTGTCGTTAAGCATTCATTCATTCCTAATGCCAATAATAATTATATCTTGACATAAGTTAACAGGAGGAAATATTATGATTGTAATCGGTGCATTAACTATTTATACCGACTATAAGATGTTTCCTTCCACAGAAAGAAAGAAAGAAATGTTTTATTTAACGACGCACTTAACACATTTTATTTACGGATATATGGCGTCAGACATATGGTTAAGGACCACTCAGATATTGAGAGAGAAAACCCGTTGTCGCCACTTCATGGGCTACTCTTTCCGATTAGCAGTAAGGGATCTTTTATATGCACCATCCCACAGACAGGATAGCACATACCACGGCCTTTGATATACCAGTCGTGGTGCACTGGCTGTGACGAGATATAGCCCAATGGGCCCACCGACGGGGATCGATCCCAGACCGACCGCACAACGAGCAAGCGTTTTTTAGTTTTTGTTTAACGACGCACTCAACACATTTTAAGTACGGTTATATCGGCGTCGGACATATGGTTATGTCGAGGAAAAAACCCAGTGGTTAGCTGACGGGGATCGATCCTAAACCGACCACGCATCAGGCGGGCACTGTAACGAGCAAGCGCTGTAACACTTAAAACAGCTTTGTTTCACTAACAACCGCAGTTACATCTCCTGCTATGATGGTGTTAGTAATAACACTTGATACTGAAACGGAAACTCGTAACATGATCGGCCGATATATTTGAACACTTCGACTTAAAAACAATGATATGGCTTAAGTTTAAAAAAAAAAAAAAAAAAAAAAATTAAAAAAATCAAATCAATAAAACATAATTAAAAAATCAGGGAACTTTCCAGTTGACATTGTAAGATATTTTCGACTAATGAAATTTTGTAACGACTGAAATTACATAGTTTAATACGTGCAGATTTTCTTTAGAATATCAATGTCTTTATATTTAATATGTTTCTAGTCGTTCTAATATTGGTAAACAAACCCCAACTGGATTTGGTCTCCCAATGATTTCGAACGTACGACAAAAAGCTGTATTATGAATTAAAATGAAGTTTAACCTAGTGCAAACACTGGGATGTGATTATTACAAGAGTGTGTTTCATGTCGTCAATATCATATATTAGGAATACAAATTATATTCTGCGAGCATAATACATTATTTGTATTCCTAATATATGATACTGACGATATCGAAGCATACGAGGGTAATACTCTCTTTGTCATGTAATCTCAAACATAATACAACGTATTTTGTAAACTGTATAGTATTCAACTATAATTCTAGTCGGCCATTAATCGATAGTGTGGGCTAACTCCGCCAGGTGGCGAAATTCAAGATGGCCGCCAAACATTTTCATAACATATGTTCTTCAACTTCTGCTTGTTGTATGAAGATGGTTTTGATGTCCAAATATATGTTTTGGGGGTCACAGATGTCCATTGTACACACTAGAACAGTGTGGGATAGTAAACAACACTATTTTACACGTGAATCTATAATAGTTACCAATATGTTTCAATTTTATACAAATAATCTTAAAAAGGTGCCTATACGCTGTCTTATACGTATTTACATTCCAGCTGATTTGGATACATGGGAAATGTAATAATCAGGATGTCACTATCCTACTCAGGGCAAGAAAGCTAGTCCAATTCACCAACTGATTCAGAGCCTGTTAGTCTATGAATCAGTTGATGAATTGGACTAGCTTTCTTGTTCTGTATCCTCTACCTCTTAAAGGTATTTCGCCTAAAAAAAAAAAGATATATGAAACAAAATAATCTGAATTAAAGACACTGCTGTCATTATAACATGTTTTGGACTAACAATATTTTTAATAACTAAGATTACATTTTAAATATATGTTCTTGCTTAAAATGTCAGTGTCTGTATATACAAAGTGTTTTTTTATTATCGAAATATTTGTAGGTAGCCCGAATTGTATTTTACATCCAATAATTTCGTACGGAAATAGGACACATTTGATACACAAAAATTGCTATTATAAACAATAAACTATTCAGGACGTAACTTCACTTGTTAAAAAGTGGGGTTTCTTTAAATTAAGCAAAATTTCACAATGGGTGCAAACTCAAGGTAGTTCATTTAATACAATCACCAGTAATTCACTGAAAGATTTAAAATTGTGTTATAGAAGCTGTCACATATATAGCGATTATTAAGCTGTAGTTAGCCAATTCAGTACAGTATCTCTGCGCAAAATCGATTCCAAAAGAAAGTATGATAGCCGCAAAAGTATGCAGCCATGACTCGCAGTCAAATGCTTTGTCTACAGAAAACTAATCATGATGTATGGTTCCAACTACATCTATAAGACCGCCACTGTACTGCGTACGCTAGTATAAGCACCAACACCCTAAACAGACACATCTGCATGAGCATACAGATGATGTGCGCTGAGTAACATTTCAAGAGTGGGAATGCAAGTATTTTAAAGAAATATTGCTCAAATTAATTTAATATGAGAAGCGGACGCTTTGTGTACTTGCAGTTTTCTTTACTGAGATACCAGCCATCATAAAGTAAGGACGGTGGGGTATCTAGTTTGACACAACGAGTACTCTTAGTAGCGTGTCCATGGGCGTCATTTTCAAGGAAAAAGTATGTGTGTGTGTGTGTGGGGGGGGGGACAGTTGGGTTCTAACAAT
>JAECMU010075669.1:0-15805 GCA_016106625.1 Dracogyra subfuscus
ATGTGTATGTACAGTGTGTATTTGCTTCTGTTTGCTTTGGGCGGGGTTTTAGGTGTTGTTATTTGTGTAACGCTCGATGATGCTAATTGGAAAATATAGAGAATTACTCTACAAACTACGAGTCTAAATTACCAAATGTTGATATTCATTAACCTATGATACTTTAGTGGTGCCGTTAAATAACATAACATTCCTACATTGTCTGCGCCTCATTAGTAAATAATATCGGCTTCGTTAGCGGAGTTATTAATCTGTCTGACTTGAGGCTCATGGATACTGAGTAGATTCGCAGGTACTCACTTTCAACCACAGCGAGATATAGCGACTTATAGTCCTTCCCATTGGTAAATTATCGCACCAGCCAATGTCTTGCATGGCCAGGAATGGGAGAAAAAAACATCATGTGTTTAGTTTCCTGGTTCATATGGTAAACATTCAGAAATGCTTGCTTTTTCTGTTCATTGTGGACATTTATAAATATTATGACATCATAGCATTGTGGATATGTTATTTATGTATGGCTGTGTCGTTATAATGAGAAAACAATTAGAAATACATAAATGTTAAGACGAAACAATTTATAACAATGTTCTGCTTGAATTATTATAGACTATGAACTTATAATGTGTGTTATTTTATTTTCCAGGTTACATATCGTTATGTCAAACACGTCGATGGCGTCATATGAAGATAACGGTATTAGGACTGCTCCCACAACAGATAACGTTGTGCTCCTCAATGTGACATCTTCAAATACAACATTCAATGGAACTGATATAGCGATCTTGCTTATCTTCAAAGACCCGAGCACAGTTTATTGGGTGTTCAATGTGGTTGTCACGGCAACAGGTCTGATTGGGAACTGCATGGTTTTAGTTTTAATGAGAGAGGTCAATTTTTCCCTGTTATCTTATCCAGTGTATTTGAGATTTTTGGCCGTGTCAGACAGTGCAGTCCTAACTACATCCTGCATACATGAGGCTTTAAGGCTATTCAAATCATTTTATCTTCTGTTCACGTCCTTAGCATTCTGTAATGTTTGGATAGTTATAAGGTTCATAGTTGGCCTGTTATCGCCATGGCTGGTCGTTGGACTGACTCTGGATCGCTTCTTTTGTGTTGTTTTCCCACTGAAACGCGATCAGTTCTGCACTCCAAGAAAGGCCACGGTCGTCTGCTTCTGCCTGACGTGTGTATCTGTGGTTCTGACGCTTCCTCTTTCGTTTGACGTGAAGACTGTGAAAGGACCACAAGATGAAACCTGCGTTACAGGTGATAAACTCGTGAGTTACTATGTTTTTCTACGTCTGCTTTTCACCTCCCTCCTCCCCTGTCTGTTGATTCTTGTCTTCACCGTGGTGATTATAATCCACATACAGCGCAGCGCCACTTTCAGGAAGAGATTCAGTTCCACCAGGTCTGGTTCTACAAACCGCACCCAGGACAAGTCATTTTGTCCTCTCATACTGATATCCATAGGAGCTTTCGTGACCCTCCTTCCGTCAACCATCTCAGAGAGTGTCATTTTGATCCTGATGACATTTAAGTTACATTTGAAAACATTGATCTTCTTAAAAACATTGTGGATGCCGTTTAATATTTTGTACCTGATCAACTTCGGACAGAATTTCTACATCCTGATGTCGAGTTCTCCTAATTATAGGACAATTATGAAGAGGAAGTTAAACTGTGCGAATGTTCCTAAACGAAATGAGAATATTCCAATGGCAACAAGTTTAGTCAACGTTTCAGACGTCAGCAAAAATGTCACATAATCTTATTCAACACTATCCTAACCTACTATCCTAACCTACCATCTCAACATCAGCTACATCCTCTTACCATCAAGTCTGATGGACCGATGTCTCGGGAATGTGTTACCTTGACAGTAATTCAAGTGGACATTGCTGACTGTGAAGACATCAGTAAAGATGTCACAGAAGTGTGTTCTACACTATATTTATCTGCCAGCTCGACAGGCTAGATATAACTCAATTTCATCTCTACAGTGAATTTTGAATTGAGTTTGCCGATTTTACCCAGAAGACGAATAGAAGTCAAATGTTTGATGTCAAATTTATTTATTTCAATAGCGATTAAATATGTAATACACACGCATCTAAAATAGACATATAATTTCAGTGGACTCGGTTATATGTTTAAAATAAGACACGCCACAGCATTTTATTATGGTGTAGATTTTAGTGCATTATAAAATTAACATTTAAGCAACACGTTAACTATAGATTATACCGACAAAGAAGAAGACCAGCTGATGCCTAACTGTTCCTTTCATAGCGTGTTTGCTTCGTTCGACTTGACTGACATATGTCCCAACGCATAGCATGTTCTTGGTTGAAGTTGAATAGCATTAAACAATTTAAGCAACATGACGTGCACCTAGCTAAACAAAGTGTTCGAGTAAAGCCAGTGTGCTCCAACTCTCTCTCTCTCTCTCTCTCTCTCTCTCTCTCTCTCTCTCTGGTGTGTGTGTGTGTGTGTGTGTGTGTGTGTGTACACTCCACTATATTAACACTCCGTAATTCATTCAGTCATTAAAAACAACAACATCAATAACCTTCTTACACTGAACGCTGTGCATCATTCAGAAACCAAACCAAACAAAATGTTAAGCACTAGTTGTTTCTAATTATTGTTTAAAGATATAAAAGTGCTCAACGGTTATTTCTTTCTGAATGATGAGCAGCTTTGAGTGTTAAATATTTTATTGACATGTTTTTGTGTGACTTTGAATGCATGTTTGATATTTGAAGTATCACCATATTGTTTGCTTAAATGACAATAAACGTAGTGTCATGGCCTCGATGAATTTAATCTAACTTGAATCATTATGGAATTCTGAATCTAAACGACAAAACCATGGTGCGGTCAAAATCATCAAGAGGATGTTCTATACAAGGTCGTGATAGTTTCCATGATCCTGTATCGGTGATAGGTTTGTCTGTATCAGTGACAGGTTTGCCTGTATCGGTGACATATGTACCTGTATCGGTGACAGGTTTACCTGTATCGGTGACAGGTTTGCCTGTATCGGTGACATGTTTACCTGTATCGGTGACAGGTTTACCTGTATCGGTGACAGGTTTGTCTGGTTTACCTGTATCGGTGACAGGTGTACCTGTATCAGTGATAGGTTTGTCTGTATCGGTGACATGTTTACCTGTATCGGTGTCATGTTTACCTGTATCGGTGACAGGTTTACCTGTATCGGTGACAGGTTTGTCTGTATCGGTGACAGGTTTACCTGTATCGGTGACAGGTTTGTCTGTATCGGTGACAGGTTTACCTGTATCGGTGACAGGTTTGTCTGTATCGGTGACAGGTTTACCTGTATCAGTGATAGGTTTGTCTGTATCGGTGACAGGTTTACCTGTATGGGTGACAGGTGTGTCTGTATCAGTGACAGGTTTGTCTGTATCGGTGACAGGTTTGTCTGTATCGGTGACAGGTTTATCTGTATCGGTGACAGGTTTGTCTGTATCGGTGACAGGTGTACCTGTATCGGTGACAGGTTTACCTGTATCAGTGATAGGTTTGTCTGTATCGGTGACAGGTTTACCTGTATCAGTGATAGGCTTGTCTGTATCGGTGACAGGTTTACCTGTATGGGTAACAGGTGTGTCTGTATCGGTGACAGGTTTACCTGTATCGGTGACAGGTTTGCCTGTATCGGTAACAGGTTTACCTGTATCGGTGACATGTTTACCTGTATCGGTGACAGGTTTACCTGTATCGGTGACAGGTTTACCTGTATCAGTGATAGGTTTGTCTGTATCGGTGACAGGTTTACCTGTAACGGTGACAGGTTTACCTGTATCGGTGAAAGGTGTACCTGTATTGGTGACAGGTTTACCTGTATCAGTGATAGGTTTGTCTGTATCGGTGACAGGTTTACCTGTATGGGTGACAGGTGTGTCTGTATCAGTGACAGGTTTACCTGTATCGGTGACAGGTTTACCTGTATCAGTGATAGGTTTGTCTGTATCGGTGACAGGTTTACCTGTATCAGTGATATGTTTGCCTGTATCGGTGAAAGGTTTACCTGTATTGGTGACATGTTTACCTGTATCAGTGATAGGTTTGCCTGTATCGGTGACAGGTTTACCTGTATCGGTGACAGGTTTAACTGTGTCAGTGACAGGTTTGTATGTATTGGTGACAGGTTTACCTGTATCGGTGACAGGTTTAACTGTATCGGTGACAGGTTTGTCTGTATCGGTGACAGGTGTGTCTGTATCGGTGACAGGTTTACCTGTATGGGTGACAGGTGTGTCTGTATCGGTGACAGGTTTACCTGTATCGGTGACAGGTGTGTCTGTATCGGTGACAGGTTTACCTGTATCGGTGACAGGTGTACCTGTGTCGGTGACAGGTTTGTCTGTATCGGTGACAGGTTTACCTGTATCGGTGACAGGTTTACCTGTATCGGTGAGAGGTGTACCTGTATCGGTGACAGGTTTGTCTGTATCGGTGACAGGTTTACCTGTGCCGGTGACAGGTTTGTCTGTATCGGTGACAGGTGTACCTGTGTCGGTGACAGGTTTGTCTGTATCGGTGACAGGTTTACCTGTATCAGTGACAGGTTTAACTGTGTCGGTGACAGGTTTGCCAGTGTCGGTGACATGTGTACCTGTATCGGTGACAGGTTTGTCTGTATCGGTGACATGTGTATCTGTATCGGTGACAGGTTTGTCTGTATCGGTGACAGGTTTGCCTGTATGGGTGACAGGTTTGCCTGTATCGGTGACAGGTTTACCTGTATCGGTGACAGGTTTACCTGTATCGGTGACATGTGTACCTGTATCGGTGACAGGTTTGTCTGTATCGGTGACAGGTTTGTCTGTATCGGTGACAGGTTTGCCTGTATCAGTGACATGTTTACTTGTATTGGTGACAGGTTTTTCTGTATCGGTGACATGTTTGCCTGTATCGGTGAAAGGTTTACCTGTATTGGTGACAGGTTTGTCTGTATCGGTGACAGGTTTGCCTGTATCGGTGACAGGTTTACCTGTATGGGTGACAGGTTTGCTTGTATCGGGACAGGTTTACCTGTATCGGTGACAGGTTTGCCTGTATCGGTGACTGGTGTACCTGTATCGGTGCTGCTGCTAATGAAGATAACTGCGGCGACGGCGACGGCGACGACGACGACGATGATAACAATAATGATAATCGCGATGATAACATCTGCAGCAAACATTTGACAGTGGCCAAACATTGGTTCCTAAATCAATCACAGTCCATATTAACTTTGAGATATTTCTTTTTATTATAGAATATATTTAATGTTCGCCAGAGCATTTAATCTAAACGACAAAACCATGGTACAGTCAAAATTGTATCCCTGCACAAGGCAGAGGCCAGAGGACATTCTATACAAGGACGTGATAGTTTCCATGATCCACTATGGGGTGAGTTGCTAACAGGGGGACTGGCAGCCTACACTTCATCCTTCATGCACCTCCCAAGGAGATACGGCAGTGTACATTTCATCCTTCCTGCAAGTCCGCAAATACACACCCGCACAGAGACCAATGGAATACACAGGACTGTGATGGCATGCACTCATGAATCACCATGAAAATGGTGATGATATCAGGTGTTCGCGAAAGCTGAGCATATCCTGCCCCACCGGTGGCACCCGTCATGAGCACAACCCAAAGCACCTATGTAAAGTCCACAATAAGGTAAACTTGTACACCATTTTCACCATAAGGATGACAATGTACGTACAAGGTCAAAATAGGGTATTGCATCAGACATCATTTTTGTCAGTGATGCGTCATATCGTGAGATGGTCTCACAGTGTCGACCATAGAACCTTTTGAAAGCCTTCAGGAGTCCTTGGATGTTATAACCCGGATGAAACAACTTCTGTACCAGAATGGTATGTCAGTCTTTAAAATCGGCCTATGATGTGCATGTTCTGAGGTATCTCAGAAGTTGTGAAATATAAACACTAAAATATGGAGCAGAAGGACATGAATGGGAAATTGACGATTGGAAAGTTGAAGTCATTCCTTTTATCATACAGCTTAGTGTGAAGTACGTCGCCGTTCTGAATCTCTATGTATAGATCAAGGTATGAAACAGATTGTTCACTATCTGTAGTTTCTTTTATTTCCAACTCTGGTGGGTAAATCAATGAAAGGTAATCGGTTATCTTGTTATTATTGAATGATATAAGATCATCAATATAGCGAAATGTAAAATTAAGCATTTTAGCAAGATTCCTTTGTTTTGACTTAACCAGATTAGTTAGAACATTTGATTCATATGCATAGAGAAACAAATCGGCGAGTAATGGATCACAATTAGTGCAAATGGGAATACCCACTTCCTGTCTGTATGCTATATCCCAAAATCGAACATATATGTTGTCAATTAAGAAGTCCAGCATTGCACATATGTTGGTCTCTGTGTACTTCTGTCTCGATTCACTTGCAGTCTTAACAAATTGTCCAGATCCATTGAAGATAGTTATATATTCATATCTTCGTTCACCAGTTTTAGTAACAAATGCCCCATTGATTAAAGAATGTAGTTTTTCCTTAAGCTTGTCGTGAGGGATTGTTGTTTACAGGGTTGAAAAATCAAATGTTTTAACACTGGTGAATGTTGACCTGGACTGAGACTGGATGATTTCAAGTAAATCTTTTGAGTTCTTCAGAATCCACATATGATTAATACCACTTGTCTCAAATACCTTTTGACAGTATAATGAAAGTCCTTCCTTGGTGGTGGTCAGGATGATGGTTAGTTTTTGAGACAAGGATTTGGTGGACCCCGCTAGATATCTCTCTTTGTATGGATTCTTATGGTGTTTAGGAATCCAGTACAGAAGAGGAATGGACATGTCTTCAGATTTTAAATTTAAGCCAAACGTGCGAAGTACGGATTGGTGATTTTGGCACATTTCTTCCTCAGACAACATACTGGCCTTATAAGTTGCACCATTTGAATTTTCTTCATTTCCAAGTTCATTAAGGAGACAGTTAATGTAATGGTGCTTACATATGATGGTTATGTTATTTGAGGCGTTATCAGTGGGCACTATTACAAACTGTTCATGTAGGGTAGCCAGACTTTCGAGCACAGATGGCTGTGACAGAAAGGGTTTCCTGGTACGATTGGTTTTCTTTCGCAGTTTGTGCATTCGCCCAATGACAATGTCGCATATTGACTTGATCCATTCTGAAAGACATTCAACAGGTTTACTCTCACGTTTGGCCCATTTTTTGGCATATTCTTCGACAGCATCCATAATAATTAGAAAATTATAGTCCCAATTGATGTTTCGCTGTTCGCGATATTTAGGACCATATTGGAATAGCTGTTGAAGTTGGGTATTTTCAATTATTGAGAGATCACCTGTGATAATATGTCCGACTGGTTGTTAGCGGAACCGTGAACTTTTACAGCCACAAGCAGTAGATGTATTGTTGTGACTGTTCAAGTCAAGCTTCTGCAGAACATCCCTGTAATTGAAAATGTGGGATGATATTGTTTTTGTATACGAATAACTATGCGATGTAAAACAATATAACTGAATATGCTAGCTATTATATGATAATTGCATACATATTTGAATGCAGTTTTACTTCGGACCACATACTTAAAAACGTACATAGAGGTTATTACCAGAGTGTTTTTCGGTATCGTCAATATCAAATATTCGGAATACAAATTGTAGTATGCGAGCCTCTGGCGAGCATACTACATTATTTGTACTCCTAATATATGATATTGATGATACCGAAATACACGATGGTAATAACCTCTTCATCATATAAGCTCAAGCTTAATACAACGTATTTTTGTAAACTGTACACGCAACTTTAATTTTAGTCCGCCATTATTAGATATTCAAATGACGTATGTGGCGCGGTGTATTTTTGAATGGAAATGATGTCAAACTCGAATGACGTCATGTTGGATGTCCTTACACCAAAATAGTTATGCCTAATGTTTTTAGTTTTCAGAACGCTGGACAGCTTTCATTGTCAAATTGCCACTGAACTGTTTTTATTTGATGACTATCAATGTATATGTCAATCATGGAGTGTCACCCAAATACGTTTGCTTAAATGTCAATAAACCTAGTGCCGATACATCAACTAATTTACGTCTAATTTGAAAATTTATCAAATTCTTAAAGTATGTGATCTGAAAAATATCACATACTTTGATTGCACTGAAAACGTAAGATATTATATGCCAAATTAGTAGTATTCTAGTTTTTATTTTAATCAGTTATTTGGTGAAGGTTTCTGTATGTTGTTCAATTAAACTAATTAATAGCAAACATATTAAACGTTCGATTTCTTGAGATGCTAGCCTATCTGTTATATTGGTTTATTGCCAATACCTGATCACCAGCTATTCCCGTATGCTATAATTAGTGTGGTTTTACTAAAACACACATTTTATTGGGTATGTTTATGTGTGGGTCAAACATGTATCATAGCTTCGTATTACTAGTTGACTGTAGTAGTCCACATATTACGCTAACGGTTTACATCCACGAATACAAGTGATTCTGCAGCATTGGTCATTGTAGCTGAATATTTACTAGCTAACTGCACTTGTCCGTTAATTGCAAGGACATTTGACCACAATATCAGGTTGTACACATGAACATGTCGTGTGTTAAAATCAACTTTAAATATACATATAGTTGATAGCAATGCATGAACCTGAGAGCACAGACATAATATTTACATTTGAATTACAGTGTAGTAACAAATGCAGGCGGCCTCGTCCATGCCGTGGTTAAGCTATAGGACGTATGGCCGGTAAGTACTGGGTTCGGAACTACGCAAAGCAAGTTGTGACGATCCAATGAGTAGGAGTAAGAATAATACACCCCTCTCTCTCACATTAACAACCAACCCATTGTCTTGGGAATGCAGCCCAGACAGCTGATGTGTGCGATTAGGACATTGTTGAACCTTAATTAGAGAAAAGCATGAACACAAGTAAAACAAATATTGAACATCAATTTGTCGAATTTAAACTCCACATTAAATGGACCTGACACGTGTTTGAAATTGGTTAACGCGGGATTAATACTATATATTGTTGTGCAATAGCTACACATAATATGCAACGTTATGTCATGTACATCAATGCCGTAGTACATTGTTAAGCGTGTACCTTAGTTGAAAATATCTAAATATTTATTTTAATTATGCTTTAATACAAAATAATTGAAAATAGTCTTTATTTGATCATTTCTTTTAAAACTGAAAAAGAGGAGAAATTTGGGGATTATGTTCAGATTTGTTCATTTGTGTACACACATTTATAACACCTTTATAGTTCAATTACCCACATTTGTATTTGTGTTTGATCTTGTACATCTGAAAACACCTTTATAGTTCAATTACCCACAATTGTATTTGTGTTTGATCTTGTACATCTGAAAACACCTTTATAGTTCAATTGCCCACAATTGTATTTGTATTTGATTGTGTACATTTGAACACACGTTTATAGTTCAACTACCCACAATTGTATTTGTATTTGATTGTGTACATCTGAACACACCTTTATAGTTCAACTACCCACAATTGTATTTGTATTTGATCTTGTACATTTGAAAACACCTGTATAGTGCAACTACCCACAAATGTATTTGTATTTGATTGTGTACATCTGAACACACCTTTATAGTTCAATTACCCACAATTGTATTTGTGTTTGATCTTGTACATCTGAAAACCAATCACACAGATCCTATTATTCATAAACAGCATTTCGTGTAAATTTAAGACCGGCGCCGTGATTATATTCCTGTTTATATAGATGTATCATGTAATGAGAATTATGTGGCTTCTGTTACATGTGGGATTTTGTTTTCATCAGATGCCACAGTGTCTATGATATTGTCGGATTTTTTTTTTTTTTTTCCGGAGTCCTGGTCAGTAACGTGGAATCCAAATATATTATAGCTAAGGAACATGTCATTGACAGAATAGCACATACCACAGCCTGTCATATACCAATCGTGGTGCACCCATCCTGGAACGAGAAATTGCCCCAATGACAGAAATCGATTCCAGACCGAACGCGCATCAAGTGAGCCCTTTACTATTGATTTATGTCCCACGAAAGTAAAAAAAAAACCCGGCCTCGGTGGCCTAGCGGTTAAGTCACCGGACAACAGGCTGGTAGGTACTGGGTTCGCAGCCCGGTACCGGTTCCCACCCAATGCGAGTTTTTAAGGACTCATTGGGTAGGTGTATGGCCGCTACACCCTCTTTTCTCTTTCACTAACAATATAAACTAACAACTAATTTCTATTCTGTCTTGGACAGACAGCTCAGATAGCTGAGGTGTGTGCCCAAGACAGTCGTGCGCTATAACAGCTTGCTCTGAATGTGCACGTTAAACAATATTGAAAATGAAAAACAAAACATAAACTATTAATACGATAATTATTTGTCATTTATTTCTCGTTCCAGCCAGTGCATCACAACTGGTATATGAAAGGTCATGGTATGTGTTATCATGTATGTGGAATGTTGCATACATAATATTATTTGCTGCTACTAATGGAAGGACGTAGCGGGTTTCCTCTTTAACACTGGAAAAACAAACAATTCTGGCATCCAATTGCCGATGATAAATAAATCAATGTGGTCTAGTTATTATTTTTAAGATTCAAATCCATTACAGATAACCACGACTGTAAGGTTTTATATGAGAGAAAACGGAATTAGGTCAATAGAAGCCAATTTTAAAAAAAAAAAAAAATTACAATTAAACACCATCCCATTGGTCGAGCCTCAGAAACTCAACTTGTTTTTTTTCTTTTTCTTTGGGTTCTTTTATTTTCCGATGAACGTAAAAACTAAAGTCTCAGAAAATAGCATACGTGATGACATTACTTTATATATGTACTTTGTCTTAATGGCCATTGTTCTCAATGGCAACACAACACTAATTAAAAATGAAACATGAACGTTTATTTGTGTAAGTATGTTTGACATTGATTCTAAGGATTTGAGTTGTTTCGACAAGTCATACAGTTTGCAGATGATTTTGTATTTAATACCTCGATTAACGTAACATAAATAATACATAATTATTCAATGTTTGACATGCGAGATACAAGAAGACAACATTCTGTTTGCTTAACACAAAAGGTGGGCACTATATTGGGTTTCATTAAGATGACCTGGCCAGCCCATTAATATGGTCAGAAACGTTCGCTATTTGTTCTAGTTATTGAAAACCTGTATATATAAATAGTATGACACCAGACACTTGTGGATATATTATATATGTATGTTTTTTATCGTTATAATGTGAACACTATTATAAATACGTAAATGTTAAGCCAAAGAAGTTAAGACAGGCTTTTTTTTTTTTTTTTTTTTTTTTTTTTTTTTTTTTTTTTTTTTTTTTTTTTTTTTTTTTTTATAAATAGTTTATTGCCCAATAAATATATTATGATAGTGTCAGGGTTGGGGCCCTGATTTCACTACCTTACACAGTACATAGAAAACAATATACTAATATATATAAAAAAGGAGCAGTGACAAAAGTGGAAGAAATAAAAAGAAGACTGAAAAGAGAAAACTTAAAATGAAGTTGTAGATATACTTCCAAACTGACTGGTGTCATACTTAAAATTATACACATAACAAAAAATGTAAGTGTATCAGTTGTGACCTTCTACAACTTTTAACCATGGTCCCCAATTGTCGTCGAATTCTGTATGTAAACAGTTTTTGTAATATATATATTTTTCTATTTGTAACTTATCTTTAATAAAATTGTTGATACCAGTTTCAGTCAGTGTTCTCTTTTGTAATTTTGATTTGTATATGTAATATTTTACGTTAACAATTAACCAGTTTACAAATATATTTTTACTGTTTATAATTCCAAATAAGACTGTGTTCCTATTCAACTGGGTATAATCCCCTTTTTCTAATAACCATTTTTCTATAATACTCCAGAGTTCAACGACTTTAGGACAGTCATAAAATAGATGTTGCAGTGTTTCTGGTTCATGTGAACAAAGGTTACACATACTAGAATCAATCAGTTTTATTTTATGTAAAAAGGTATTTGTTGCTATAATTCTGTGTAAAATCTGGTACGGAAACCATAATAGCGTTGGGTCTTTTAAAAAGCAAAATGGTAAACTATAGTATTTCGCCCATAATTAAGAGGTAAAAGCATACCTTTCCGCCGAATATTTTCTTTGTGATGTAGGAACTATAGATGATTTATTTAGTACTTTATAAAAAGATTTTACTTCCCAACTGGTCTTTTAGAAAAACTTTAATTTTCGATGGAAATATTGGATTTTTGCCTAAATCGAATGTTTGGTTATTTGTATTTATTATATCACGCATAAAGGATTTGACAGCCGTTAATAACAAGGTATATTCTAAAAAATGTGACCTTATGTTATATTTTGCTTTGAAGGTAGCAAAGTTCATGTATCGTCCTTCGTCATCTAATAAATCTTGTATAAATGATATACCTTTTTCAATATAGTGTTTATAAAATATAGTTTTTTTGTCTATTAATATGTTATTATTATACCAAATATTAGAACGCCGCGTTTTTGTTGAAGTATTAGCCAGCTATTTAATCTTTCCAAAAGAAATTATGTATGTTCCTTTTCTTAATTTGAATAAAATTATCCCCGTATATTATTAATTGTTTAGTTGTTAAGGCTGTTACAGATTGAAAGAGAGTTGTCCAACTGGATTGTAATAAAAATAATCTTCTTATCCAAGTCAATTTCAATGCTGTTGTAAAATGTACAACGTCTAACATTTTAATACCACCATAATGGTAATCTTGCATTAAAACTTCTTGTTTGATTTGATCTGGTTTATTTTGCCATATAAAATTAAAAATGATTTTGTTTATTTCTTTTAACACTTTTAGTGATGGATTTGGTAATGAAATTAATAAATGTGTTATTTTGGATATAATGAGAGTTTTTACAACAACAATTCTGCCCATAACTGTAAGTTTTCTCGTTAGCCACTGTTTTATTGTGTTTTTCATTTCAAGCATTTTTGGTTCAATATTTTGCAAAATGGTTTCGTCCAAGTTAAGTGAAAATTTTACACCTAATAAAGTGAAGTGTTCTTCTCCCCATTGTAACTTCCGCTTTGCTGGATGGAAAACCTCCTTTGAATTTTTTTTACTTCCTATCCATATAATTTGAGACTTAGAATAGTTTATTTTCAAGCCAGAAACATCTGCATATATATCTAATATGTTTAATATACTGTCCAGGGATTCAGGTGATCCATCTAAAATAAAGGTTGTATTGTCTGCATATTGAGATATAATATAACTTTCCCCATCTATATTTATACCTTTAACGTTTTTAGAGTTTCTAATTAGTATTGCTAGTATTTCGGAGCATATTATGAAGATATAAGGGGATAGCGGATCACCTTGTCCACATCCTCTTTCTAGATTTAAACTCTGTGATAAACATCCATTTTGTAATATTCTGGAAACTGAGTTATTATAAAAAGTTTGTATCCAATGTTTTATAGAAGATTTAAAGTTAAAGATATCTAAAGGGTGTTCAATAAAACACCAGGAGATTGAATCAAAAGCTTTCTCGAAATCCACTAATACTAACATCCCTGGTATTTTATGGTATTCAGTATATTGCATTATATCATAAATTAATCGTATATTTTCACCTATAAACCTACCTTTAATAAAACCAGTTTGATTGATTGCTATAATTTTATCTAATACTTTTTCAATCTATTCAAAATGCAGCGGGCAGCATAGCCCAGTGGTACAGTGCCCGCCTGATGCGCGGTCGGTCTAGGATCGATCCCCGTCAGTTAACCACTTGAGTTTTTTCTTGACATAACCATATGTCCGACGCCGATATAACCGTAGTTAAAATGTGTTGAGTGCGTCGTTAAACAAACAAACAAACAAACTATTCACAATGCACCCCAAAGCAATGTTATATATACAATTTAGCAAAAGTAATAGGTCGCCAATTTTTCAAAAACTGCGTTGGTTTATTGGGTTTTACCTTATACTTTTTGTACACTTTTACCTTATGTAGACATTACATAGGTGCGGTGGGTTGTGCTCATGACAGGTGCCACACCGGTGGGGCAGGATATGCTCACTTTTCGCGAACACCTGATATCATCACCATTTTAATTACAGGTAGATTGACCTTTGTAGTAATTAAATGACCCAGTATTTGTACATTATTTGGTATTGTCATTACTAAGGAAAAACATTTTTAAGTGTGTTGTGCAGTCAGATGGAAATGGGTGCATAATAGCAAAATGAGACGGGGCCCCGACATTTGGATGGATAATGAAAATTTGTTGTGGTCAACCCGTATTGATGTTTACATGCCAGTCGACAAGTGATTGTAGGTTCAAAAATTGGTAGTCACTTAATCCTTGCGATATCATGCTATTTTTTTACACAATTTAATCTGAGGCAATATTAGCATGTAGATCCATTGGAAAATAAATCCAGTGTTTTCAGCTAACGTGTTATGTATGTCAGCTATGGGTGATACCACAACAGTCCAGAGACACAGAACAAGGTAGTGCTGAAAACATGGTTTTAGCCACTGGTGGAAATGGACATAAAAGATAATTGTTTTGGTTTCTGTTGTATAAAAACATAAATAAATGATTGATTTGAATGAGACATTGTGAAATGATAGTACACATTCCCATGATGCTTATAAGATGATAAACTCATTTTTGTATAATTTACCATATAATGGGTTCCAGCACTATATTTATTTATTTATTTTTTATTTTTTATTTTTTATTTTTTGTTACATTCCCGGCCCACAATACCCACTAATTGGGGTAAAAACTTTAAAAGACCGCAGAAGTAACGTGTATCAAGATTGATAAATCTCATTTACCCTGTATCAAGGTACTAAACAATTGCCATGTGTCTACGCTATCACATGCAATCAACCGATTATTCCCCGTCAGCTAACCACTGGGGTTTTTCTCGACATAATCATATGTCCGATGCCGATATAACCGTAATTATAATGTGTTGAGTGCGTCGTTAAAAAAAACAAAACAAAAAACAACAACAACAACAACAACAACAAAAAAACCCAACAAATCAACCGATTATTAGAAATAGACAGTGTGATATCCAATATCACAACTCCCTGCAATAAACTAATTGCCCAACAAATAGACTGGCTAAATAACTAACTAAATGAGCACACACGTTATTGACAAAAACAAATAACAAGTAACAAGTGTTTAAATTTCTTTATATAAAAAATTACATTTTTAAACTATATATTTCCCCAAAAAGACTGGCATTTAAATTACATAATTACTAAAAATAAAAGTTTGTATCATGTCCGATACTCCCACGTCAGTCCATCACGGAAAAGTTTCAAACAACAACTGTTAAGGGCTGCTGATCATCGTCGGATGGGTTGCTGCTCCGTTAAACCTCGATCAGTCTGTAACACCGGACTGGACTGGAGAAACTCTGACTTCGAGCTCTGAAGTTTGAACGTTGGCTCCCAGTTTATATAGGCATCATAGACGTGTGCAAAAGAATGCATTCATTTGAAGAATATCGTGCAACATTTGTACAGTGTATCACGATATTTCACTCACAAGCCAATCAAATCATTTCACAGTTGATAAGCCACCAGACGGTCTGCATGAACCGACACAAAACAAATCGGATCACGGTCTGCATGCACCACGGATCACGGCCTGCACGTACCACAGATCACTTTTATCTGCAAACCGCCACTTGT